>PVJI01002502.1:81964-143869 GCA_004026765.1 Micronycteris hirsuta | reverse complement strand
GGTGGCGGGGGGAGGGGTGGCGCAGGAAACGCGCGTCTTGTCCTGAGCATCTTAGAAGCCAGCGAAAGATTTCTGCCTCTGCTCCATGTCCTGCGTCATTCTCCCCACTGTAAACGTTAACGTCTTGCACTGGTGTAGCGCTTTACAGTTTCCAAATTGCTTTCACATGCAAGCTCTCACCTGGCGGTCACTATAACCTGCAAGACAGCTATTACTACTCGTATGGGGGAAGCGAGGCTCAGATAAGTTAGCGCAGATACCCAAGCAGCACAGCTGTTAGTGATAGCTTCGGGACTAGAACTCAGGTGTCCTGACTGCAAATCCAGGTCTCTTTCAACACATCAAAGGAAGGAAATCAGGCCTGCTGTATGGTCCTGGTGCCCAGGCAGGGCACACCCAGCAATTAAAGTGAAATCCAGAAGGACTGGGTTGATTTTTTTTTTTTTTTTTTTTTTTTTGCCTTAGTCATTACTCTTTCTAATTGTGCTCTTGAAACACGGGTTAGCTCTGCCATTATACACCTTTGGGTGAAGAAGATCAACTCACTGCCGGGCCAGCCAGTATCAGAAGTAAAAGCAGAGTGAGGGGAGCGGGGATGGGTTACCAGCTGTGGATTTCCTCCTTACCCACACCCCTCAGGCCAACTCAGACCCACAGCCTTCTCTGCGTTCTCTCGTATGGGTCCCCAGCAGGAGATACGGCTTCCTGTCCCTCCTGGCCTAAAATAGGCTACACCCAAGGGGACCGCTGAGGCCTCCACCTCAGCCACTGCCATCACTCTGGCCGCGAGGACACAAAAACGCGCCACCCCGTCCTCCCGTGGCCACGATGACTTTGTTAAAAATTTTGCTCCTGAAGAATTTGTCACTCTGGGACTCACCGTGTCCCTGCCACGGTGCCAGATGAAGTCTCCAACCTATTTGGCAAAGCGGTTGATTCTCAGTGGTTCCCAAAGCTGAAAGCCAACTACAGTCATTTGTCCAGCTTTTTGAAAATGTACATTTGCATTGGTGTACATTTTCAGTGTACCTCTGAATTAGGAGAATTCGGGAGGCCCTGAAGGTGTATTGTTTTGTTTTGTTTTACATACTCTGAAGTGACTCCGATGCCCAGCCAGGCTGGGAGGCCGCAGCTGTAGAATGCCTTCCGTCTGAAAAGTCAGAGTTACTGGAGGGTGACATTGGCAAGTTACAGGTGCACCTCAGAGATGCGGTGTTCGTTCTGGACCACCATAAAAAAGCAAGTGTTACAATAAAGTGAGCTGTGATCTTTGGCTGGTGGAGGGTCTTGCCTTCAATTGGTAGAAAAAAAAAAAGGCAACATCTGTGAAGCGCAGTAAGCAAAGCATAATACAAAGCGAACTGCCTGACCCTGGCCGGGTGGCTCAGAGGGGTGGAGCATCATCCCATATACCAAAAGATTGCAGGTTTGATTCCTGGTCAGGACACATACTTAGGTTGTGGGTTTGCTCCCTGGTCAGGGCACATATAGGAGGCAACCAATCAATGTCTCTCTGTCACATCAATGTTTCTCTCTCTCTCTCAAATCAATAAACATGTCCTCAGGTAAGGATTTAAAAAGAAAACCAGAGGTCTGCCTGCCTTTGTCAAATGAGGAAGCTGTCATTCAGATGTTCATGCTGCCTAAAATAGTGCGGCCTGAAAACTCCCTTCACAGGACAACCCAAACGTGAATGAAAACCCTCGTGGTGGGAAAATTCTGTATTGAGCAATCGCGGACCTCGGAGGATATGGAGCTAGGGAACCGAAATTGGGCGGGAAGTTATTTATTCTCACTAAATAATTTTCTTTACATTTTTTTATTTTAAATTTTTTTTTTCACTTTCCATTTAGCATTATTTGTATTAGTTTCAAGACTACAGCCTGGTGGCTAGACAATCATATACTTTTCAAAGTGTTCCCCCTGCTATTTCCAGTACCAAACTGGCAGCATAGGAAATGCAGTCAATAATATTGCAATTCGCTGAATATGATTTTGAAGGTGGGACTTAGAGATAAGGCCAACGATTCACATCCTCCCTGACTTCCATTCTGATCAATGGACACCATCTGCTCTATTTCCATTCATCACACTTTACTCACTGGGCCTGCACTGTCCACAGAGGAGCTGCCGGCCACGTGTGACTCCTGAGCACTTCAAATGGGGCCGGTCCAAATGGAGATTGGGCCAGTGTAACATGCACACCTAATTTCAGACACTAAATCAGGGAAAAAATGGAATCACTCATTAACACCCTTAACATTGACTACGTGGTGAAACAACATTTTGGATCTGCTGAGTTAATACATCATTAACATTAATTTCACCTGTTTCTTTTTACTTGTTTTCATGTGGCTACTAGACAATTTAAAGTGAACACATCTGGCTTGTGAGTGCTGAAACCCCTCTCAATCTGGGTGATGGAGACATATGTGTATGCATGTGGGTGTTGAAACTCATCAAAGTGTGCTCTTAAGCCTCGTGCACTGAACTGTATCTAAATAAAAACCAGTTAAAAATTAAAAACTAACAATGGCTTCCTGTTTCATTTCTAGCAAAATCTAAGCTCCTCTCCTTGGCCACCAAGACCTGCCCACTCCTCTACCTCATCCAATGCCATTGTCCCCACAGCTCACTGGCCCTCGGCTTTTCACTGTGCCCGGCTCGTACCCACCTCGGGCATCTGCTGTGCCTTCTCCTCTGCTTGGAAGGTTCTCCCTCCAGATCCTGACTACCATTCATGTCTCAGCTCAAACATCACCTCCTTCTTCCTTGGCCATCTGTAATCAGTTAGAATGTTTTCACTCCAAAGAAACAAGGAACCCACATTGGCTCAAACACTAAAGAGAGTTTGTGGGCTTGTGGAATTAAGTCCAGAAGCAAATCAGGCTCCAGCCAGGGTACGGCCAGGGCCATGGATCCTCTTTTCTGTGATTCTCTGGGTGCTGCCCAGCTTCACGGGTCAGCGGTAACCTCAGGCTGACTTCCCGGATCTTAGCAAAATGGCTGCTGCAGCAGCCCCTGGCCTCACATTCATACCCCACCCCCACCCCCACCCCCATCTAGAAAGAGAGAGTTTCTTGTGCTCTAACACTCAAAGGAAAGGACTGGACTTCACCTAACCAACCCCTTGGCCCGGGAGAATCCCACGTGCTAATTGGAGGGGCCCTGAGCCAGTCACTGCCTACAGGACCCTGATTATGCACAGGCAGTAAAGGCCCCCTCCCATCCAAATCTCAGGGCTACCATGTATTTGGGAGACATGAATGGGTGCTGGAGAGGCAACCAGCGGTGTTCACGAGACCCCCTACTGCCTCAAATCACTGTCTAGACCAGGGCTTGGCCAATTTTCCTGTAAAGATTGAAGCAGCACATAATTAGGCTTGCGTTGTTTTGTTTTACAATCCTTTCAAAATATGAAAATCATTCTTTAGCTCATGGACCCTACAAAAATAGGCCAAGGGCCAGATTTGGCCCAAGGGCCAGATTTTGCCAACCCTCTGATCAAATCATTACGGCGCTTGTGGTTTCCAAATTTACCTTGTTTTGTTTCTGCCTGCAGCACAAAAGCTCCAGGAGAGCAGGAACTGCGGCTAGGTTCTCTTCCACTGTCTTCTCAGCACCTAAAAGAGCAGTGGGCACATAGTAGGTGCTCAATAACCAGTGCCTGGATAATGACGGGGAAGACTTTATGGCGCAGCATGTCAGGACCCGGTGCCTAGAGCTGACCTGGGTCTTCCCGCCTTTCCTGCCTACGGGACACAGCTGTCCCCATGCTGACCAGCTCATCCACAGGGTGTCTTTATGCAAATCAGGAAAAGGTAGCACCTTCTGCCTGATGCAGCCGGCACCCAGGGCCGAGGTGAGTGGGCAGGGACTGCATTCCAGCCCCACCTGCCACCATGGAGGGCATCCGTGGGTAGGCCCCATTCTCCTTGGCCCTGTAGGGCAGCCGGGGGTGGAGTTCTGACTCTGACTCCTAAGGCCTCCCCTTCTTCCACTGTTCCCACACCTTGATGCAAAACCCTTTGCTTGCGCTCTGCCTCCTGCTTTCTCCCCCTTTCACCAACTCCCAATCCCCTGTTCTTCCAATTCTTTTCAGCACAATGACTGTGATTTGCATGTATTGAATTGCAGTTCACACTTGGCACTTGGAAGTTCTTCCAAGTATAACAGTGTGGCATGGGGGGGCGGGGCTTGTGGTTGGGGCAGGGCTCCTGTTCTTGTGCTTACTATGCCTTAAGAAGAGCAGTGGGGACTGGAAGAGTCCCAGCCTGGGTTGCCAAGGGACTGGGAAGCGGCTGTAAAAATACAAAGTGAGCCTGCCTGGTGTAGCTCAGTGGATTGAGCGTGGGCTGGGAACCAGAGGGTCCCAGTTCGATTCCCAGTCGGGGCACATGCCTGGGTTGCGGGCCAGGTCCCCAGTGAGGGCCATGTGAGGAGCAACCATACATTGCTGTTTCTCTCCCTCTCTGTCTCCCTCCCTTTCCCTCTCTCTAAAAATAAATAAATAAAATCTTTAAAAAAAAAATACAAGTGAAATGCTGAGGGTTCTTCTGTCCGGAAAGATAAAGGCTAAGGAGGAATAACGTCTGCTTGATCATGAATGTCACAGTGAGGGTGGGCGCAAACTCACACATCAGATGCTGAACTAGAACCAGGGGGCTCAGCTTAAAGCTGGAGAGAACTACATTTAGGAATAAAAGAAGAAAATCCGCCTTCCCTCGGTGGGTGGTAAGCTCATGGAACGCATTACCCCAGGCAGGAGTCAGACTGGAAATAAAAATGCCCAGAAACACTGTGGAAGGCTTTGCTGTTGACAGACCGTAATGACTTATTAAGGGAGACGGAGCTGCCTTGGGATATTGGGATTGTACTCTTGAAGCTGTTGACAGGGAGCATAGCTGGTTGTTCACAGCGCTTCCCTTCATGCCCCGCCCCCCGGGAGGCAGAGTAAGGCCGGGAGCCAAGGACCAGGAGCCCAGGCTGCCCCCACCAGCCCTGGGCAGCCTGGCCAAATTGCCTGGCGCAGGAGAAGGGGGCCTCACAGATGAAACAGTGACTTTTCCCGCTTGGGCTCCCTGAGGCCAGCTACACTCTATTGCTGGGCATCCGGGGGCCACCGAGCCAGTCAAATGATGTTTGTGGGAACTCTCCATAAACGACAGCCCTACCCAGTGGGAACTCATCTGCTGTCATTACCATAGCTAACACGTGTTATGTGCCAGGCGCTGCTCTAAGCACTTATTTAATCAATCTAACAACCCTGCGACATGGGTACTATTATTTCATCATCCAGTATGACAGATGGGAAAAGGGAGGCACAGAGAAACAGCTTTGTTAAGGTCGCACAGCTGATCAGGGATCCAGGGCTTATGCTCGGGCTGCCTGACTCTGTAGTAAATCATTTCTTCTTCCCCGTGAACCTGGGGTTAAGGCCACTCGATAATTCTGCTGGGGCTCCAGGCCAGTGTCACCGCAAAGGAGCACAGGTCCACTGGGGCCGTGATCCTCATAAAGAAAAGTCACGAGGGTCAACACCGGGTGCGTCCAACAGCTCCTGCTGAGTCCAGCTCACGGTCATCCAGTGGCTGACCTCTGCGCTTCTGTCCCCACCTCTCCACAGACACATCTTAGGGACAGGATGCTGCTGTCCACGTCCCTGGAGGACACAAGTACTACGATGGGCTTGGAGCAAAGCAGGGGAGCCTGGGGGACAAACATATGGAAGAAGCTCACGGGCAAAGCCCACCGGGCCAGGGTGCTTCTGTGTCTGGCGGTCCCCCCCCACCGAGGGAGCAGGCTCGGTCCCCCAGTCACTCGGCAGTGATCGGCGACCCCTCTGGATTCCAAGACTCAATGAATCCGTGAAGATCATCAGAGAAAGCAGCTGCAAAGGCTCTCAGCCAGAGAGAGATGTTTGATGTGTGGGGAGACAGCTCTGTGGCGTGTAGCCTGTCGTTACCAAGCACAGAAACCACACAAAATGGGCAGAACCCAAGGCTCCACCTTGGACTGGGTACGTGGGGAGAAGGCTGGCAGGGCAGAGGCAGGGCAAGGAGCCTGCAGCATCATCCTGTGGAGGCTGTGCCATTCAAGGTCACCTCCAGGGCTGGGCAGGTTGCACACTGCGCCTCAAGGGCACAGGGAGGATGGGGGGGGCGGTTCTAGTTTGCACAGAGACCCTGCTTGCTAAGCTGAGCACTTGAGGGCCTGTGTCTTCCCAGAGGGACATTTTCTAGTTCACATCAAGTTCCTGCCGGACCCTGAAGAAGTGTGGGTGCGCCTGCACCCCTCAACACCCCCTACTCCATCCTATTTCTTCCCATCGTTTCTACTGTTGAGCTTGCAGTAGGATTGGGGGGACCCCTCCCTTCCTGCGGGGCTCCTGGGGGTTGGCACACCCCAGGGGTAAAGGCACATAGCACAGAGCCTGATGCGCCCCCTCAGGGCAGGGCTCCGGGCTTGAAGGCAGGACTGAGGACACCAGGATCCGGAGCTCTCACTCCCCTCCCTCACACAAGCCCCTACCAGCCAGTGCTCCTGGGAGGGAGACTGGGGCGGGCAAGGCGGGCAGGCTGCAAGAGGACCTTGGCTCAGCCGTTTCATTCTGTGCGTGCAGGAGCTGCAGAACCCAGCCAGAACAAGGTCCACCCAGCCCTGGAGCAGGAAGTGGGAGAGAAGGCCACACCTGGGCCCACGAGCCTTTATGGCCAGGAGCCCCACCCTCTCATAAACGTGCCCGACCCACGCCCTGGACCTCACCCGCACAGATTACAGCCGCTCCTGGAGGGAAGCCAGCCCAGGGAACACAGGCGGCCTTGATCCTCACAGGTTCCCTTTCCACAGACGAGGAAACTGAAATGTGTGCTACACAAGGATAAGGAATCTGGTCAAGGTCAGGTAACTAGAAAGTTGCAGAGCTGGGCTTTGAACCTGGGGTGGATGCTGTGGTCTCTGCCCAGGTTTCCCCCAGCCTAGGAATAGCCGTGGCTGGAGGGAGCTGCATTGTCCAGCAGGACGGTGCAGGGGAGGGTGGAGCACAAAAAGCCAGCCCCCCACCCACCCCGCCTCCCTCTGGGACCCTCCGAAGGGCCACCCGGGCTTTTTCGGTGACTGCGTTGCTGCATCTCAACACCTCCCTCCGCCAGTCCCTGCCCTTGCTCCCTCTCAGCTGCTGCTTTTGAGAGCACTCCCCCGTCGACTCTCTGCACCCAAACCTCCCTCTGAGAGCTGGTTTTGGGGCATCCCACCTAAGACACCACACCCCCCACCTTTATGAAATGCTGCCTCCCCACCTCAAGCTTGCCAGGGTGGAAAAACCACGAATCCAAACAGGGGAGGGTGAGGCAACCCAGAGAAGAACAACAGCGGGAAGCCGCCACCACCCCTGGGCTAGGGAGGTGGACGGAATAGGGGGACAGTGTCGCTGACCCAGGGGTCATCCAGTGGAAGCTGGAACTACAGTGAGTCCCAGCAGGTGTGGCCGGGAGAAACAGAAGCCGCACTGGAGACACCCCTGAGGTTGGAAGTGACTGGGTGAGACCCTGGCTCCTTCCTTCCTTCCTGCTGGAATTTTATGATGATCAGAGTATTTATGAGCACACACAGTTTATACCTAGGTTCAAATTTCCACAATTTAGGTGATATTAATATTTTTTGAATTTTAAGTCAGTTTGGCATCCCTAAAAGTGTGTTCCTTTATAAGGGAAACACTGCTGCAGAATGTTGGGGGGGGGGCCGAGACACCATTAGCCCCAGCCCCGGCCCCAGCCCACCACACCCACAAGGTGCGGGGCTTCGGTTGCTGCACCCCTCTGGTTTGGGTGTGGGGAGCCAAATATCGCGCTGAGAGCCCTCGAGCAAAGCTTGGAGAGCCCATCCTTTGGAGGGGCCCGACGACTGTGGAGTTTTGGGGGACCATTACTCCTGGGGATTAGAGTCACCTCAAGGCTTTGTCATCTCAGCCCACATGGGCACTTGTGTGTGCATGTGTATGAGGTGTGTGCCTGTGTGTGTACAGTCTCCACACTTGTAGTTCCCATGAGAATGGTTGTCCACGCATATCTTTGAAAATGAAGAGGACTCATGGGCATCAATAACAGATAGGATGCGAATATATTTGATCCGTACTCCTAGGAAGAGAAAGCTCCTCCGGCCTGTCCCCAGGGGTGGGATTCGGATGGAGGAGCCAGCCTGCTCTGGGCCCCAGGAGGCCAGCCAGGCCCGGCCCTGAGAGAGCCCTTATCAGCTGCCGTCCCAGCTTCCTGTTTTGCAGTGGGCTGGGGGCCTGGGCCAAAGCACATCTGCCTCTGTTTATTCTTCCTCCTTATCTCAATGGTTCCCTCTTCCCCACATCACTGCCTGGAGTACCCCGGCTTGTACTCCGGTACCCCGGTACTCTAGTACTCAGGGGCTCCAGTCCCTCTCCCTTCCCCTGCACAGACCCAGGGAGGGCGGAGGGTAGGAAAGGACAGGCTGGACACTTAGTGTCCCAGGGCGTGGCTGTCACTAAACACTGCCCCGGGCGGCACCGGATACTAAAGTCAAAGTGAAAAGGAGGAAACAGCCACAGACTCTCCTTCTGAGAAGGAAAGCAGGACACCGTTGCGAGGGGACCATCTCAGCTCTAGGAGAAACGTAATTACATGCAAATTTCAGGCACTACCTAGGCTAATAACTTCGACTGGAAATTCCTGTTGGGACGAGGAAGTTTTCTCTTATTAAAGGTAATAGAAAGTCACTGGCCCTTGAACTCAGAACAGTGAGTTTCGTTCTAGAAGAACTTGACTCAGATAGGGGCCCTGCGGGTTGATAGGGCGCCTTTGTGCAGATGAGGAAAAGGGGCTCCTTGCAGGCAGTCACAGCCCGAGGCTTGGCAGATCCCTGCTCCTTCACTTCCCCAGGCCCCTCGGGACAGTTACATAATCACTGCATATCTCCCTCTCTCTCTCTCTCCTGCCCCCCACCCCACTTCCCTAGCTATCCCTTTCATTAACCTGGACATCAGAAGCTCTGCACAGACCACCCAGAAGCAGAGAAAACGGCTGTAGCTGTGAGAAGCTTGAAAGGCTTTTAACATGAACTTGGTCCAAAGCCCCTGCTCCAATCTATCCCACAGTAAGGCTTCTGGTGGAGTTGCAAAGAAGCCTTCTGATCCCATTCCAGGCCTGACCTGGGCTGCCCTACACCGTGACTGCTGGCCATTTCGAATGCGCGAGAAAGGGACCAGCAGTCTCGGGATTTTTTATTTTTCTTTCAATTTTGCTTAATGCCTATCACCTTAAAGCATGGTGGTTGTTTTGGCTTGTGTGTTTCTTCTAAACTGTAGATATTATGCAGTTCCGTTCCTTTTAAGTAGTTTTCTTTCTTTCTTTCTTTTTTTGGCAATACAGCATGGCGGTTCCAAGCTTGATTTTGGACTCTGAAAATGTGAGTTCCAATTTTAACTCCTCCACTTGCCTCCTGAGTGGCCCTGCGCAGTGGCCTTAACTCCTCCACTCCCCAGTTCCTCATCGGTAAAACGGGGATCGGGGAGAGCGTTTCCCAGAAAGGATGTGTGCGGATCCATGAGGCGGGGCATAGAAAACACCTGTGCAGGCCCCGGCACACGGCACCTGATAAACACTAGTTACTCTTAAAAGCTTGTTTTAAATGGGTAAGGGAAGTGAAGCCTTACTTACGGGTAATTGAGCAGGATGACTGTGTCCCTTGGAGAAATGGCAAACCTCAAGTCTGGGGCAGGGGAAGTGAGCCAGGAGCATCAGATTGTTCCGGAAGACAAGGAAGTTTTCAAAGACACAGGCGCTGGGGGGGGAGGGGGGCGGGGCGAATTCTCACTGACCAAATAAGGGACAATTTGAGCATCAACATGAACAATGACTATAATGGGTAACACAAGGAAAAAAAATCCACCTGTCCATAGTGATATTCAAAACAGGAGGGAAAAGAAGGGAAATACCAGCTAATAAAAATGGAAGGAATGATAGAATTGGAAATCACTATTTTGCAGTAAAATGAGTGATTTAGGCAAAATTATCTACCAAAGGAACCACTGGGTAAAAGGTTATTGAAGAGCAAGACATTCACTTAGGTTAAAAAGCCACTCACAGATGGCTTATGATGGAGACATCCGGTGGTCCCCATCTTAACAAGATATCAAACTGAGCATCACGAATTGTGCAACAAGTTTGCGCCTTCTCGTGTGGTGAAATCTGAAATACACAATACCACCTATGAATTCTTCCTGCCCAAAATGATGAACATGAATCTAATCAAGCCTCATGACCTCCCACCTAGTTCACAGGAAGTCTGGGAATAGAGGGACAAACTCAACTACGCCAAGAGGAATGGAAAAGACAGATGCACAGTGTGGAACATACTATAAGACAGCTGACCTGGGGCAAAGGCTCTCTCTTTGACCAGACATTAGTCAGGATCCTTGAACCAACCTCCTTCAACTAGGCCTTGACCTTGGTCCCTACCCTGTCTTGGGCCTGTCCGACCCAGTTTTAACACAGAATCCTGCGAAATCACTCCCCGCCCCACTCTTGATATCTAATCAAGTTCCTCATCTCCTACCCTTGATGTCTATGCCCTTGACGTGTCTTCAGCAAGAACCCCCCTCCCCCTGACGTCTCCTCTTAGTACCTTCCCCCCCAGCGACCCCCTCCTCCTGCTCTTTGGCTGTGAATCTGCATGTGCTGTTGTTGCATTTGGAGTTGAGCTTGATCTCTCTCCCCAGTTACAACAATCTTGACCAAAGTCTTCCTTATCGTTGGGAAGAACTTTTTCTTTAATACCTAGACAGCTCAAAAAGTTAATGTCATTCAAAAGGTAGATAACTTTAGAACAAAAGGAATTAGAGAGACATAACAATCCAACGAATATAAGATGACCTTAATTGAATTCTAACCAAAAGAGAAAAAACATCTACAAAAACTATTTTGAGGACAATTGGATCCTTTTAACTACGGATTGGCTGTTATAGAATTGCTCGTTTTCTTAGGTATGATAACAGTGTTGGTGATGAGAAAAATGTCCTTACTACCACGAATTACCTGCATTTGGGTAACACCTATATTTAAAGGTTGTATTCGTGTTCCAGAACTGCCACAACAGATTTCCACAAACTGGGTAGTTTACAAAAACACAGTCATCTGGAGGCACAAAGTCGGAAACCAAGGTACCAGCAGGACTACGCTCTGTCCGAAGGCCCTAGAAGAAAATCTTCCCTTACTTCCTCCTAGCCTCTGGGGGTTGCCAGCAGTCCAGCAGCGTTCCTCAGCTTCTGGAAGTATCCACTCCCACCTCTGCCTCCAGAGTCACGTGTCGTTCCCTGTGCATCTCTCCAGGACTTCAAATCTCTCTCTCCTTGAACGACACCAGTTATTGGGTTCAGGGCCCACCCTAACCCGGCACGCTCTTGTCTTAACTCGGTTACACCTGCGAAAGCCCTATTTAGAAATAAGGCCACTTTCCCTGGTACCAGAGGTTAGATTTCAGCCTATCCTTTCGGGAAACGTAATTCAACCCATGTCAGGATGTCTGAAATCTGCCTTCAGATGTCTCAGAAAAAAAAGAAAAAAAAAAGTATATAGCTAGAGAGAGAGAAAAACTGCAGGGAAATGTTAGTAATTACAGAATAGAATCCAACAGTAACAATTTATTACTAGGTACACAGGACCCGGCACAAGTAACACCCCTTTTTTATTACAGAATCTTTTACTATAAAATCATAAGCATATAATTCTGTAATATAGCAGTATCACACTCAAGCACACCATATGACATTTTAGATGAAATGTTCACATTAAAACTATAAGTTATTACACCCATATTATGACCCTCCCAACCACACTCGAGCAGGCGTTCCTTCTGCCGGACCCTGTGTGTTTCACAATAGGTTACTATATCCAAAGTAAACTTATCTCTACTGAACATCAATAGGATTTTTTGGTCCCTCCCTCAGCTACTCTTATTTCTCTTATGGACGTATGCTTTTTTAAAAAAGTGTCTTTACTCACATTTCTGTGAGGTTTGGGGAGGGGCCAAGGCTTATGCTATGTTTAATGGGAAGCCCTCAGCACCCATGGTTTTCAACCCCAGTTTTACTGAAGTAGGCTCCCTCGTGTAAACCTAGTCCCAGTTTCAAAATGGAAGTCAAGGAGAAATATAGGACTTGACGCACGTAGCTTGGAGGTCGCTTTCCAAAAATGCTTTTGGTCTGCGTGGTTTTCTGAGTGACCAGCCTAAGGACAACTGTCTGACCGTCATGAGTGGGCTGTGTCTCCACGGCTCCAACCCAGAGCCCCAGCCTGGTTCCTTCGGATGGAACACCAGTGCCCACAAACAGAAGGTTCTCCTTCTCTCACCCTGGAATAAACAGGAAGGTCTCTTGGAGCTGTGGTCTTCGGGCTACAGCCCTGCCCCTAATTTCTTTAGCCTCTTTACTAAGAACCGAGTCATTGCAACATCAGGCTCAGCCAGCTGTCTCAGCACAAGAAAAGCTTTGCTATGGTATGAGGTTTTGTGGGCTGCAGACTACATCTAGGTCAGCACATTAAACTCCACAGCGTGGTTACCAAGTCCAGCTTCATCTAGCTAAGGGACTGATTTCACCCTCCGGGCACTGGCTCTTCTGGGGCTTGGGATACAAGGCCCCTCTGCGGGTGTTGAAGGTACAACACTTCAGGCCGCAACCACTGGCTAGATAAGACATGCTTAAACTCAGAATCTTATCTTCTCCACCAGGCTCCAGTGTATGTGAGAGTAACAATACTCCAACCCTGTAGATATGGAGATTTCTGTGTGTGGGGAGACAAAGCTTGGAGGTGAAGACGTATTTCTTTGTTCATCAGTTTTACCTACCACTTGTGTTTCTTTCCTGCCACACTGACCCAAACACGAGCCTTTTGTCTCGGTTCTCTTTCACAGAAGTTTTAAGAATGATTTTGTGACAGATGGCCAACTGGTCTACCTAGACAGGGCATTACAAAGGGCAGTGTCTTGTGATGGGGTGGTGTCACCCTGGTTGAGGAACTGGGTCTCAGATTTATACTGGATAAACCCCTCAGAGACAAAATCACGTTCAAAGTTCAAAAAAACTCAGAAAATATTTCCATGAGGGCCTGCTGCTATCCAGGGCTTCCAAATACAAACATGTAAACCAGAGTTGCTGCCTTCATTCTAGCGGAGACCAACATTCTAGTGGGGGTATATTTTTTACTATATATCATCTATTCACACTTCTACTGGTAATAGAACCCCAACTGTCCTCTGGGGAGAACCCCCCCTTCCTCTTTAGTCTGTGTGTTCTCAATGGAACTGAATCTACCCCTGGCTCCAGAGCTGAGGTATAGACTCAGGCCTGGCCACAGCGTTTGGTTTACAGACAGGCATGAGATGCTTACCGATATTGTCCAAGGAGAGATAATAGCTACTTTTTCTAGGGTTGCTACCAGTAAGAACGATGTGAGCCTGGGATGGCCAGAAGCTACAAGGTGGAGCCTAAGAATGAAGCCAACACAGCAAAAGACAGTTCCGAATGAGAGAAACTGAGCTCGTGTGTCAAGCCATTCTTCATGTTCCAGATAGTCCCAGGTTTTCTGCTAGTTGTCCCCACAATTATTTTTGAATGTTTAAGCCAGTTAGGTAACATTTTCTGTTATTTGCCACTGGGTAGTAGGTTGAATAGTGTCCCTCCAAAATTCATATCCAGCCAGAACTTTAGAAAGTGACCTTACTTGAAAATAGAACCTTTGGAGATGTAATTAGTTCAGCATGTTGAGATGACATCATCCTGGATATAGGGTGTGTCCCAAATCTAAGGACTGATGTCCTTGTAAGATGAGGAGAAGACAAAGAGAGACACAGAGAAGAAAACCTTGTGAAGAGAGAGTCTGAGTGATGCCACCAAAGGCCGAGGAAGCCTGGGGCCCCCAGAAGCCAGCAGAGGCAAGGAAGAATCCTCGTCTAGAGCATTCAGAGGGAGTGACCCTCTGACACATTAAAAAAATCTTTTTTTAATTACAGTTGACATTCAGTATTATATTCTGATGCATTGAGTTAGAACTTGTAGCCTCTAGAACTGGAAATTTTCCATTGTTTTAAGCCGCTCTGCCTGTGGTATTTTGTTATAGGAGCTCTAGGAAACTAATACACTCTAATAAAGGAAATCATGCAATACATGTTCAATGGTACCACATACCCATCCAAAGAGATCTTGGCATAAAATTCAGAAGAAAAGGACATAGAGAATGTGGAGAAATATTTGAGCTGGGACATTATGAAGGCTGAAGAATTGTCGGGCCCTCCCACCTGTCCTACCATGACCCTGAAAAACTGCAGAATTCCTGTTCTCTGTACCTTCCCCTCTTTCCTAGACTTCTTGCTGACCATTCTCCTAGACTTCTTGCTGACCATTCTCCTGACACACAGTCCTCTTTCTTCAGCAAAGAAATGAGCTCTGTTTGATATAAATTGAAAATATTGCTCCCAGTTTGCCTTGTCTTTTGACTCTTCATGGTGATTTTTGCCCTGCAGAATTTCCATTTTTACATGCTCAAATTTTCTATTTCTGTAAGGCTTATAGTTGTTGGTTTTTTAAATATGCCTCTGTGGTTTTGCCCCAGCCAGGTGGCTCAGGTAACTGGAGCATCATCCCGTACACCAAAAGGTTACAGGTTTGATCCCTGGTTGGTTCGCTTACAGGAGGCAACCAATATTTCTCACTTTGATGTTTTTTCCTCTCTCTCTGTCTCTCTCTCTCTTTCTCCCTTCTGCTCTCTCTCAAATTAATAAACATATCCTTGGGTGCAGATTTGAGGAAAAAAGCAAATTCTATGCCTATCATCAAGATTCCAAAGAGCTCTGCAGCGGCAGGTGGCTCCCAGGTCTCATCCCCACTCGACTCCCCGCTCTCTCTCTCGCTGCCATCCTGTTTTTCCCTAACCACAAAAATGCACACGAGAGTCTGAACTTGGCCTCATTTGAACTCTTTTTCCTGCATAAGAGCTGTGCCTCTTTAAGGGAAGTGCAGACAATGGTGAACGATACTTGTGTGTTTGCTAGGGCTGCCCTAACGAAGTGCCTTACATGACAGAGATGTCCCACAGTTCTGGAGACGAGAGGTTTGAGCTGAAGGTGACGGCAGGATTTGTTTCTCCTGAGGCCTCCTTCTCCCTGTGACTTCATGCACGGCATGAGTCTGCTCAGGCCACCATAACAAAATACCACAGACTGGGCGGCTTAACCAACAGAAATGTGTTTTCTCCCAGCTCTGCAGGCTGGAAGTCCAAGGTCAGGCCACCAGCCTGGTTGGTTGCAGGTGAGAGCTCTGTTCCCGGCTCAGAGGCAGCTGTCTTTCCCTGTCTCCTCACAAAGCACAGAGCGCTCTGGTGTCTATTTCTCTTCCTCTAAGGACACTAACCCCACCGTGAGGGGCTGTCTTAGGTCAGGCTGCTCTAACCAAATACCACAAACTGGGTGACTTGGAAACAACAGAAGTTTATTTGTCATGGTCTGGAGGCTGGAAGTCCAAGTTCAAGGTGCCAGCATTTGTCACACTCTGGTGAGGGCTTTCTTCCAGGTAGCAGACTGCCATCTTCTCTCTCTCTCTCTCTTTTAAATCTTCACCTGAGGATGTGTCTTTATTGATTTGATGGAGAGAGAGAAACATTGATGTGAGAGAGAAACACATGAATCAGTTGCCTCATGTACACGCCCCGACTGGGGATCGAACTCGCAACCTAGGTATGTGGCCTGACCGGAAATGGAACCTGCAACCTCGTGGAGCAAGGGAGGACGCTCCTACCAGCTGAGCCACCTGGCCAGGGCAGACTGCCTACGTCTTGCATCCTCACACGGCAGAGAGCAGAGGAAGCAACCCTCTCATGGCTCTTACAAGGGCACCGATCCCACACCTGAGGGCCACTCCAGTGAGCTCAGCCAGTTCGAGTTCCCTCACAGAAGGCCTGCCCGCTAACGCCACCATGTGGAGGGGTATGTGGTTGCACCACATGAACTCAGAGGACACAAGCATTCTGTCGATAACAGGGCCCAACCCTCGCGACCTCATCTAACCCTACACGCCTCCCAAAGCTTCCACCTCCAAATGCCATCACGCTCGGGGGTTAGGGCTTCAACATATCAGTTTTGGGGGGACACAGACATTCAGTCCACAGCACATTATCTTTTCTCTCCACCATCTGTGTTCAGATTTCCTCTTCTTAGAAGGACAGTCGACGGCCATACCACCCGGAACGCTCCCAATCTCGTCGGAAGGACGTCACCCCAACGACCTCATTTAACCTTTACAAAAGTCCGCTCCCCAAAGACAGTCACGTTCTGAGATACTCGTTGTTAAGATTTTAAAAGCTAAGAGTTTAGGGGCGGGGAGACGCAATGCGGTCTCCAACGCTCCTCTTCACGTCTCACAGAATGTAGAGGTTTTTCCAACCTAGGATTGCAAACCTCTCCCACGCCCGAGGTCTATCCAAGGACTCCTGGGTTCCCCAGGTATCCCCCACCTCACCCGCACTCCTGGCCACTTGTTGTTACAAAAACGTTCAGACAGAGCCAGGGTCCGGCATAAATAACACCTCTTTTTAGTTAGAAAATCTTGTATGACGAAATCATAAGCCTGTAATTCTGTCACATAACACTAGCATACTCAAGCACACCACATGGCATTTTAGGTGAAACGTTCGCATGAAAACTACACGGGCAATCACACCCGTATTAGCACCTTGCCAGCCACCCTCGGGCACGCCTTCCTTCTGCCGGGCCCTGCGGAGAGGCGGGACAGAGAGCACAGAGGTCGCCCACCACCTCGACTGAATCATTGTTGACACTTCGCCAGTTTGCTTTATCTATATATGTGCATTTTTTGCTAAAATGTTGGAAAAGGAGCTTTAGAAATGCCATTTCGCCCCTAAATATTTCAGTATGCACCTCCTAAAAATAAACATGGGGCCATTGGGACCTCTAAGAGAATTTACAGTGATTTCTTAGTTTCATCTGGTACCTGGTCCATATTTAGATGGTCTCCTTTACCATGTATTTGTTGACATGGTTTAGAAAAACCAGATTCATTTTTTGTGGAAAAAGACCTGCACTCTGGATTTTTCTCATTGTTTCCTTGTAGTGCCATTTAACTTCCTCTGTCCCTTAATCTCTTCTAAACTGGGCTTTTTCCATTGGGGTTCCTCACTGAACCACAGAATGTGGAAATAGTAAATGACTATTTATACGAAAACCATGCTAGAATCACAGGGGAGAAGGTAACTCATTACATACGAAGGATGCTGTAATAGTTAATTTCATGTGTCAACCTGACTGAGCCACGGGGTGTCCAGACATCCGGTCGAACAGCAGTCCAGGTGGGTCTGTGTGAGTTCCTGGGTGACGTGAACATGTGAATGGGTAGAATGAGGAAAGCAGATTGCCCCTTAATGTGGGTGGGCCTTGTCCAATCAGGGGAAGGCCTGAATACAACAAACAGCCTGACCCCCCAATGAGTAAGAGGGAACGCCTTCTGTCTGACTGCCTTGGAGCCAGGACGTCATTCCCCCCCGCACCCCCCCGGCCGCCTTCAGACTTGAAATGAAAAATGGGCTCTTTCTGGGTCTCAAGCCGACCAGCGTTCAGACTGGAGCTTACACCTGACATTGCCTATCCTGGGTGTTTAGCTTGCCAGCTGCAAATCTTGGGCCTTCTCAGCCTCCGTAATCACGTGAGACATTTATATTAAATATAATTTATTCATAATCACATGAGATATTTATCATAAATACCCTTATCATTATTAATATATCCATATATAATAGATGTATAGATAATAGATATAGACATAAGTATAGATATATTCCCTAATGGTTCTGTTTCTCTGCAGAATTCTAATATTGACAGCTTAGGTCATTAGAACTTATTTCTTTCCCGGAAATTAAGGTGATTAGATTAAGGTTAACCATTTGGGGCAAGAACATTTCACATTACAGTACCTCTACCAGTGAAGCTAAGTTTGGTCACTTGATCACAGATTTCTAATGCATAAAGTCACTTTTTCTCTTGTGATTGATTAGTGAGTAGTTCTGTGGGGTGCCGTTTCGGCACCATGTACACATCCTCTTCCTCCATCAGTTTTCACCTAACGATCTTGGCACTCATTGGCAATCCCTGCCTGAATCAATAAGTTCATTAGCTTCCCTCCCAACCATTTAAACTAAAGAAAGTTTAGCGCACGTAAGGCCACAGTACCAAAATCGCTTAAACGGTGATTAGCATACACAGTAGGAAGAAGCTACGTCTCTTACCCGTAGGAGACTTTCTCTTTCCCATGAATCCTCTCCCCTAACTGGTCGGTCTCTGGAGACCAGGCCCGGCTGGGTGGGGCCCAGCGACTGCAGTTAAACACCTGGGGAAACACCTGTTTGGAGCCTGAAAACAAGCACCGGGGCCAGGGGTGGGTCAGGTGCAGGTGAGGGGAAGTGCCAGAATAAAGTAAAACAAACTAAATATATGAGGCAGGGGGCCCCCAAAACGGAATTTATTTATTAAAAATTGTGCATTTAGCCCTGGCTGGTGTAGCTCAGTGGATTGAGCGTGGGCTGGGAACCAGAGGGTCCCGGTTCGATTCCCAATCGGGGCACATGCCTGGGTTGCGGGCCAGGTCCCTAATGAGGGCCACGTGAGAGGCAACCATACATTGCTCTTTCTCCCTCCCTTCTCCTCTCTCTGAAAATAAATAAATAAAATCTTTAAAAAAATTAAATAAATAAAAATTGTGCATTTATTCTTGCATGTTTAAACTTCAGTCACCTTCAAAGTCCTCCATGTGATGCAATACACCTATGGAGACGTTTTTTCCACTGGTTTTTCCAAACAGGTTTTGAACGTGTCAGTTATGATGCCTTTTAGTGCTTCTGCCTTTTTTGTTTCGCCTCTTCGACATTGGCAAAACGTTTCTCTTTGAGAAATTTTTTATCCAAGGAAATCATGAAAAGTCACTCAGGGTGAGATCGGGTGAACAGGGAAGGTGGGGCATGGGGTTCCTGTCATTTTTGGTCAAAAACTGCTGAACACTCAGCGTGGCGTGGGCAGGTGCAGGTGTAAGTCACCCATCGTGAAATGGGCAAACTCATTGAGAGCCTTCAAAAAAGAAACTCACTGAAGATGAACACAGCCTCTCACAACAACGCCAGCTGGTGCACTGATACAGATGGGTTCCTAGAACACTCCGTGGGGGAAGCCTGAAGACAATTCCAATTTTGGTTTTGGGGGTTGGTTTGTTTGTGCCCTCTCCTATGTGAAATTAAGAGCAGGATGAGCTGGAGAAAGTACTTGAGGCTGAGGTGAAGGTCCCAGAAGATATGAGGGAGTCAAGGAAGGTGAGGTGGAGACACCTCTCAGAGAACTAGCAGAATGGGGAGCTTCTGCCACTTTTCGGAGGTCAGGCTTCTCTGTTCTCCTAGTGAATGCCTGTTGGATGAGAGTGGGGCGGGTCCACTGGGAGGGGTGGGAAGACCAAACGATGCCCCGAAGGTGCGGTAGTCGGGTGTGGGACCGGTGGAACTCACACCACACTCCATCCAATCAGAGAGGAGGGTTAAGATCAGAAGCCAAGGAGGGTCAACAATTCATGGCCAGGTAGGAGAGAACCCATGGAGGTGACCACAGAGCCCAGCGCTGCACAGGGAAGAAAAGCTGGCCTTTCTTGAGGGAATTCTGTGAAGGTAGGGTTGGCAGGAAAGCGCAGCTTTCATCTGCAGGCCAGGAAGGAAGGGAACGTTACAGGGGCTACCAGGCGGGGCAGGGACCCCAGCACTTCTGTCCCACCTGTCCCAGGCCACCTGCACCAACACTTGGACCTGCGGGATCCCTGGGAAGCGCACTGCTGGAGCTTGTGACAACCCTCAGCAGCAGAGTCTGGCTCTGCTCTCCCAACCCCGCGTTGCTCCTGCCCCTCCCAGTAAGTGCTGTAGCAGCTTCCTGCAGTTTCCCTGGTACCTTAGCATTCGGCACCTGGAAGAGATTAGCGTGGTTGGCAAACCTGGAGAGCTCATTGTGCACTTCCTCCTCAATGTGATTTGTAAAAAAGAAAATGTTGAATGAGATCAGTTCCAGCACTTTCCCTAGAGATCCATGTAAAATCTACAGAGAAGTGTTCATTTATCACTACCCCAGGGTTTCCTGTTTTGAAGCTGACCTGTTCTTGGCAGACACACTACCCCGGTTTCATCACACGGAAAGACCTGGACAGACTTAACTCTCTCCCCCCACCTCCTCTCCCGTCCTGCCCTGCTCCTCTGGGCTTCAGGCACTTGGGCAGGACTCGGGTCTCTGGGGACCTGCAAGGCAGGAGATGTGGCTAAGCCACTTTCTAGTCGGCCCCCCTTTTTGGTCTCTGAATTATTTGTATCCATTTCTTTCCTCGGTAACATTTCATGAAAGTTGGGAAACCACTCCCTTCGCGTTTGGGGTACAGAGAAAATGCAGGTCTCACTGGACAAAACTTCCCCTGGTATTCTCGCAGACAGAGTGTGGCTTACAAAGAGTAAACAGATCAAGTTCAAAAGTAAACTCCTGGCTGGGCCTGGGCTCTTCAGGAAAACAATGAGAAAAAGTCATAAAACGGTGAAGGTGAATAATGGAGCTCTATCGATGGCTGCCACTAGAAAACTGGCCAGGGTGTTGAGTTCATGTCCTTCTGCATTAAGTCAGGTTTGTATCTTGACCGTCTAAGGGTACCTGCGGGTCCCAAAGCCCACTCGTGACCAGGCTGCTTCAGGTAATGAGTAGTGATCCCATGTTCCTCTAGTTCCCACCACAGCTTCTCCTTGCACAGGCCCCGCCCCAGCTGCAGGTGAGCATGTGACCCAGGCTGTCCAATCGTGGTGCCCCATTCCCCTGCCCTGGAGCCCTGGAGCCTAGAGAGACCTAATGCAAAGAAAACACAGGTATGTTGGGCCTACCGATTGCCTACCCCAATACGCATTTCCATCTTATTCCTTGGTAACAGAAGTCCAGTTCTTTTAAATTGTGTTGAAATTCACGTAGCAGAGTTCACCATATTAATGTGTATTTAGTTGGTTGGCAAGGCAGTGCACCCATCACCGAAACATTTTTTTCTTTTTAATTTTTCACGGGAGGACATGCTTTTTGATTTCAGAGAGAGGGGAAGGGAGGGAGAAGGAGAGGGAGAGAAACATCGATTTGGTGGAGAAACATCAGTTGCCTCCGGTACACACCCCAACTGGGGACCAAACCTGCAACCCGGGCGTGTGCCCTGATGGAGAATCGAACCCGTGACTTTTCAGTTTACAGGACGACACGCCAACCAACTGAGTCGCACCAGCTAGGGCATAATTCCAGAACATTTTCATCACTCATTGTGATTACTGTATTTTATTGAGAGCCACAGAGCTCCCTGTTTTGAGACTTCCTTGCTCACGTCCCCCTGTGGCGAGGTGCGGCTTTGTGAGGGGGTTTCAGCCAAGGAAATGCTAGCAGACGTGTGAGGGACCCCCAGCTGAGCTCCTTGAAAGGAAGTGGCACGCTGTCTCCTCTCCTGTTTCTTTCTTCTGCTGACCTTGAACATCTGCCGTTCATCTGCTCCCGGGCCTCAGTGTGGCCGGTACGGGTCATCTTTAGCAGGAGTTCCCACTGCCGCAGGCTGCTGATTAAAGCAAGCCCCAGGCCCAGCACCGGTCTGCATGAGGGTGTGAAGACAGCAGTGTGGCTCTGAAGAGGCACCGATGTAGCCGGCTCCCAGCCCTGCCCACGGTCCTGTGTGGGCTCAGCAGGAGATGCATCCGGAGGTAAACCCATCTGTCCTTGCTGACAGAGCTTACTGTCTGTCTCCTGAGCAATGTTAACCTTGACCACTTTGACCCCCTCCCTCCGCTGATGAACCCATCTCTCACGGCTGATGGGCCATGTTCCACGTAGTACCCTGGATAGTACATGTATGCAGCGCCCACTCTGCCAGGCATTTACATGGTTGGCTCACGGAATCTGCTCATGTGATCCAAAGAGGTCAGAATCATCTCCTTTTTAGAGATGGTAAAACGCCAGCACAGGGCACACATATTTTGCTTTTTGGCACTTTGTCCTAAAAGAGACATAGGAAAAAAACGCATGGTGTGAAATAAATGCACATCTTCCTTCCACTCCCGTTCTGCCACTCCCCACTGCCACCGGAGCTCCACGACACAGACGGGGTGACTTAAACAACAGAAGTGTCTGTAACCAGTCCCCTACAGATTGTTCCCAAACTTCTGCTGTTATAAATAATGCTGCAATTGTACCATTGAAACCTCTACAATTTTGTGTCTATGCATTTTTCTGTTGGATGTGTTACTAAAAATGGGATCTCTGAGTCAATGGGCGTGGGATTTGTAATTCATGGATACTGCTCTCCACAGACATGGAACCAATTTGTCGCCCCCCCATCAATGTTTGAGAGCGCCTGTTCTGCTACAGCTTCACCAACACACCAACAAACCGTTACTGATCTGCCAAACTGATAGGCAAAAGAAAGGAGAGGGAGAGAGGGAGAGAGAGAGAGAAAGAGAGAGAGAGAGAGAAAATAGAACTTCATTGTACTTTCAATTGTCACTTGCAGGTAATTAGATGGAGCTTCTTTTTTTTTTTTGTTTCTTTTTTTTTAAATAATGTGTGGTTGTCTCTCACATGCCTCCTACTAGGAACCTGGTCTTCAACCCAGGCATGTGCCCTGACTGGGAATCGAACCAGCAACTCTTCGGTTCACAGGCCTGCACTCAATCCACTGAGCTACACCAGCCAGGCAGATTAAGCTTCTTTCTCATGTGTTTTCAGGCTCTGACCCCAGTCTGGGGACAGGCCATGTCCACAGTCCATCCCTTTATCTCCAGGGTCCACTGAGCCCCATCCCAAGCCGTCAAGCCGGATACAGTATTTCTTTCCAAATGGCAGCCTTCCTGCAGGGATGCGTCAAACCAGAAGAGCATGCTTTCTTGCTTTCTAATTTTTTTTTTTTAAGATTTTATTTATTTATTTTCAGAGACAGGAGAAGGGAGAGAGGAAGAGCAATGTATGGTTGCCTCTCACATGGCCCTCACTGGGGACCTGGCCTGCAACCCAGGCATGTGCCCTGACTGGGAATTGAACCGGGACCGTCTGGTTCCCAGCCCGCGCTCAATCCACTGAGCTACACCAGCCGGGCTCTTGCTTTCTAATTTTAATATTTTTATTGTTAACACGTGACCCAAACAAAAAAGAATATATGAAAGAAAACTTAAGTGACCATAACTGCCTGACCCAGAAATAAATAACATTTTTGTGTATTTCCTTGATTTTTCTAAGCATGTATTTGCTTTTTCTTTTGAAAATGTTTTTAATTTCATTGAAAATACAGGTATACGTGCTCATAAAAAAAGCTAGGACAATTGTGCTCTAAAAAGGAAGGGAATCCTGACACAGGCTACATGGAAGAACCTTGAGGACATTATGCCAAGTGAAATAAGACCGTCGCAAAAAGACAGATACCATACATCCCACTTACATGAGGTACCTTGAGTGACCAATTCAGAGAGACAGGAAGTAGAGTGGGGGTTGCCAGGAACCGAGGAGGAAGAAATGGGGAGTTATTTAATGAGTATTAGAGTTTCAGATTTACAAGATAACCAGAGTTCTGGAGATTGACTGATTGTACAACCATTTGAATGTACGTAACACTGCTGCACCGCACACTCACAAGCGGTTACGATAGTACATGTATGTTGTTGATATTTTACCACCGTTTTAAAAATCATTTTAAGAAACAGGTTTGTGACTTTGGGGGGGGGGGAGTATGCAATGCAGTAGACACATGATAGATCATAGAATTGGACAATTGAAACCCATATCATTTTATTAACCAACACTACCCCAGTGAGTTTAATTAAAAATAAAAAGAAAAGGAACAGATTTGCATTTCCCACCTGCTCCCCTAAAAGAGAGTACAGATATAGTGATGGCCCCTCTTGATTATTGTTATCAGCTGAGTATATATATTGCTTCCAGAACTTCTCTGTATAGACACACTGATGCGAACGTACAAAAAAATACACTGTTGCATTTGGTGTGGCTGGGATTGCGATGTTACCAGTTGTTAACACCCACGTTGCCTATCGGGGACCTGCAGCCCAATGGGATGAGTCAGCAGCTCAGGATAAAACCGGGCTTCCCCTTTTGTTGCTGGGCTGCCCTTCCCCTTTCATGCACACCTGTGGGGCTCTCCTGCTTTCCCCTTGCAGACAGTGCTCCGGGAACGTCCAAGGCCTGCTTCCTTGGTCACGTGGGCAAGTGTTTCTCGGAGGATAAGGACCAAGAGATAGGATCGCTGGGTTGCAGGCTGGGTACGTGTGAAAGTTCACCGGACTCTTCCAAGAAGGCTACGCCAATTTCTACTTCACTAGTAATGTTCGAGATGACCCACGCTGACCAGCACTTACTAATGTATACCTTTTTAAGGCATAACCATTTTTTTCCAATTTAAGTAAACATATACATATAGTGGCATATATATATATTTAGGTGTGAACATAGGTACATAAGTTTTTAAGGAAGAAACAACCGTTCCCTGCCCTAAGACTTCTCACCGGCAGGATCTGCTTCCCAGAGGCAGGATGGGCAGCCGTTGTAGCCATTTTTCCCTGGTTCTTAGCTCCATGGCTAGGAACCCTTCACCTCTACTGCTATGTCTTCACTTCTCATTTACGGACAGGATGCACTGACTTCTGTGGGTGAGTACCTACTCTCCCGGGTGCACACCCATCACCCAGCATAACCTTATTCCACTTTCTGGGCAAATAAATCATCCTTATTTATGTCATAATGATTACACAAGTATTTCTCACTGCCAATACAAGTAAGCATTGCTGAGCTTCCTTCTGGTGCAGCCCTCCAGGATTCCTAAAGTTCAGGGCGGCCTCAGCTTTTCATTCACTTTATTTCTATTCCTTACCCTCAGTGTCCTGTAAAAGCCCTGACGTCTCTGCCGGAGGCCTTTCCGTGATATTTTCCATATGCTCGAGCTCATCAGTTCCATGTCTTCTTCCCGGAGCCCCTCAGGAGTCCCCCTCCCCGCTGCACTCTGGGTCCGCTGGGCTGGGCCCCAATGCTCTGCTGGAGTCCTGGGACTCTTCCTCAGGCCGCCAGTGGTGGGAACCGGTTCCTCGTTTGGCACAGCCCGTGTTTCTCTCCCTCTCTCTCCTCCCCACCCCCTCTTTAAATTTTACTCTCTCCTTTTGAGGAGGCATATCCTCTAGTCGTGTCCCCATGAAAGTCACTGGGGATTGTACTTGGAAAATGTTGTGCTTCCGTGAAAAACTATGCACCGTTTACAGCACATCCTTTCGGTTTCCCGGTTTTGATTCTATGGGCGCTCTGTGCCTCTCAATTCCTTGGAGCTACTTTCCAACTCTGTACATTGTAGATAACTGATAGCAATGCAAAAGAAATTCTTATTTATAGATATGCAAATAAATAATCCCTGTCCCTCCCCTCCTCCCATATAAAAAGGCAGTTTCGTATCTGTAAATTTATTTGCATCTAACTAGTTTCAAAAGTCCTCTATCCCATTAAAAACTGTGCTTCTTTGACTCCCTTAAACTAGTAACATCTCACTTGGTCCCCTCATTCACCATGAATTAAGAAAGATATTTAACACGCGTTCATTTTACATTTGTGTGAGAGTCATGATTTTTAACACATAAAAATTATGCATTAAAGCATAATTCTGGTATAGGAAGCCTATTTTTCAGGTCACTGAGTCTGAAAATATCTTTGTTCTACCCTTACACCCAATGGATAGATTGGCTGGGTATAAAATTGCTGGTTAAAAATCCAAGGCCATTCTGACTCTTGTTTCTTTGCATCTAACTAGTTTCCAGCACTTCTCCCACCCATCTGTTTTTTTGTTTTCTGTCTTTACCCACGGGATCCAGAATGGATCGCATGCCCATGATCATATACCTCGGTGAGGGTCTCCTACATTCACTTTGCCATGGACTTCAGTGCACCTTCACATCTAGAGACACCCAGACTTCAGGTCTGGGAATATTTTTTAGATTATTTCTTTGGTGATTTTTCTCCTCTAAATAGCCTCTTCTCTCTCTTCCTGGAATTCCTTATATTTGGATGTTAAATGCCTAGGTTGTTCTTCTTTTCCTCTCCGTCAGTCCCCACTCTCATGGTTGTATTAATTTGTTCCCTGTTTATTAACGAGGTTGAGTAGCTTTCCATATTTAATTGGCCGCTTATTTTCTCAATTATTTTTCCTTTTATATAGAATTTTGATGTAAAGCAACTGGATATAAACCAATAACTTGTCAGCATCTCATTATATTTCAAAGGATTCCAACCTTGAACAAGATTAATATATACATCACCCAGATAAAATTGGTGCCTTGTTTTACTCGCCACATTTGACACATAGTCTGGCATAGAAGAGTTGCCAAATACATCTCATTGAACAAATTCATAGATTACTACTAAATCTGCATCTGGTTCTTCTTCTAGGGTTAAAGAGTAAATAAATGATCCTCCTTAACACTTTATTCTGGAAAAAAGTATTGAGTATTTACTATTTGTCCTGTTTAAAGCTGGTAATTCATTGAATCCTTACAACAATTCAATGACATAGGTACTATTATTAGCTACATTTTGAAAGTACAGAAACTTCCCTGAAAGCTTAAGTGGGTGAGCTAAGATCTGGCTCCACAGATTATGGTTTTAACCTCAGGACAGGGGCCTCTAAAGTTTGCCCAGCTAACGTGCCGATTCAGACCTATTCATAGCAGCTGTCAGGCATACATTGTTGAGAAGAATTCTAGGGGCGGCATTTGGGTTCCATGGAAAAATCTGCCTTGATTGATTAATGATGTCTGCCACAGGCCCAGGGATGGGGAGTTGGTGTTAGTTAGTTTTTTTTTTTTAACTCAGCATAATCATTCCGTAGAGGAAAAGATTATCTTCAGAGTTATACACAGCTCTAGTGCTTTTCAAATTAGGGCATGTTCACATCCAAAGTGTTTAAAGGCTGCTTTGTTTCTTCGCTGTAGCAAGAGAATTCTTTAACTGTCTGTTCATAATTTATCAGAGAGAAACACTGGTAATTAGGCATCTGAGCATTCCTTTGATTCCCTCGCTTCTTCCTTTTCCTGTGGCAAAAACAGAAAGTCAGGAAAATATTCACATTGCATCATGATACCAGCGGGCCATATAAAAAGCCCCGTGATGTTATTTTTCCAATCATCAGTTTCCTGGGCAGCCAGCATTTAAACCGTTCCAAACACCCTCCCACCAGATCGTTAGAAATGACCGTACCGTTGGTCTCTTTACTAACCCTTCTACGTCCCAAACAGCTTTACAACTTGGCTTCAGCTGCAGGGCAGCCCAACTTTTAAAGGAATCCTATCCTTTCCTCAGAATATCCATTACACAGAACTTAACAGGTCTAAGAGAGGCACTAAGTAATTTTCTCCCGTCTCTACCCACTTTTCAAGGGGCACTTCTATCTTATATTCAGAACCCGCGTCTATTTGCTTAGGATCTTTCTAGAAGGTGTTCAACATTCATTTTCCATCCTTTAAAAAACATTTTTCAGCCCTGGCTGGTGTGGCTCAGTGGACTGAGTGCCAGCCTGCGAACCAAAGGGTAGCCAGTTCGATTCCCAGTCAGGGTACATGCCTGGGTTGCGGGCCAGGTCCCCAGTAGGGGGCACACAAGAGGTAACCACACATTGATGTTTCTCTCCCTCTTTCTCCTTCCTTTCCCTGCTCTCTAAAAATAAATACATAAAATCTTTTTTTTATATTTTCTCCTAGCTTTTTAAAAAGATTTTATTTATTTATTTATGTATTTATTTATTTAGACAGAAGGGAAAGGAAGGAGAAAGAGAGGCAGAGAAACATCAATGTGTGGTTGCCTCTCACATGGCCCCCACCGGGGACCTGGCCTGCAACCCAGGCATGTGCCCTGACTGGGAATCAAACTGGCGACCCTTTGGTTTCCAGCCCGTGCTCAATCCACTGAGCTACACCAGCCAGGGCAAATAAATAAAATCTTAAAAAAAATTTTTCAGCTTAAATAATATACATTTATCAAGAATTCCTGGGATGATGTATCTCCTCTAACAACGAAGCAGGGAATTGAGCAGAAAAAGAAAATCACTGAGAAATCATAGGGTCCTGATCCCTCTGGCTGAGAAAAGGGAAGAGGGAGTTGGTCCGGGGGACAGTTTTCAGGAAGCCAACACGGTCTGGAAGGAGGCCTATGGGAAGGAAGTCCTGTGATACTAGGAGTGGGTGGAAGCTGATCTCTCCCATCACTGGTTCCTCTGTCTGTGTCGGTTTCTCGAGGGAAACATGTATACCTAATCAAAGCTCACTGAGGTTTGAGAAGCCAGGTGCTAAGCACGAATCTAGCTGAATCCAGGAAGGGCAATATTGCCACTTCTGGGTGAAGGCTCCCAGGTTGAGACTTTCCAAAAGGGTCTCCAGGTCAGAGAGTGTTCAGAGTCCCTTTAAGGAACAGTGGGTAGAGTTTGGAAAATCCAGGACTCCCTGGGCTTAGGGCACCTGTGTGGACAAGAGACTGGGTCCCTGACCAGAAGCTGCTTGGGTAATGGCAGCATCTGTGCTTGCCAGCACACACAGTATGGTCGAGAGCCTCCAAGATGGCCCCAGGCCCCCTACCCCTTCCTGAGATCCCTCCTACTGCCTACTCCATGGTTCTTTGTGTCTCAGGTCTGCCTCTTCACCCTCCTCAGGGATCCATCTCTCTTAAATCCCTTTGCTATAGTTTTAGCGGGGTTTCCTTAGGGAAAAGGTACACGCATTCAATCCACCACCTTCACCTGGAACCCTTTCCCTTGGTCCTCCTTTTCCACTGAGATGTTTAGGGTTCCTTTATTCACTCACTCACCAAATGTTTCCTGAGCTCCCGAAGTCCTCGAGGCCGGGCTGTCAGGAGGAAGGAGCCCATCAGCTCCCCAGAGCTGACACAGTGGAGGAGACAGAGGAAGAAACAGGTCATCACAACGCAGCAGCGTTGCTTAAAATATGGTTCTTGGACCAGCTATGCAAGACTCTCCCTGACGTTTGTCCAGAGAGCTGAACCCTGGAGGTGGAGCAGGAGTGGTTCCCAGGCGGATAAAGCCTTGAGGGCAGGAGGCAGGGGCTGTGCCTGGGGGAGCCCGCCCAGGAAAAGTATAGGCAGCGGCATCCAACCTGCGACCCAGGATGGCTGTGAACGTGGCCCAACACAAAATCGTAAATTTACTTAAAACATTATGAGATGTTTTTGGGATAACAAGTCTCAATGCATGTAACGTGTGGCCAAAGACAACTCTTCTTCTACGAGTGTGGCCCAGAGACACCAAAAGGTTGGACGCCCCCGGGGGGATTCACGGGCTGAGGACTGATTCGGGAGAAGGCAGCACCTACGGGCTGAGCCCAGGTAGGAGCACCTCAGGGCGAGACAGGGGCCGTGGCCACAGAGCTGGGGGACAGAGTGTGCACTCTCAGCCATTGGGAAGGCTTCAAACAATCCAGGCTTTCCAAAGTAATGCAGGCACCAACCCTGTCTGATTCCACTTGCATGAGTTACGTAGAGTGGTCAGTTCTTAGACACAGAAACTAGAATGGCGGTTGCCAGGGAAAAGCAGGAGTTGTTTGATGACTACAGAGTTTCAGTTTTGCAAGATGAAAAGGTCCTGAGATTGGCTGCGCAGCAATGTAAATATACTTAATACCGACCACTTAGGAATGGTTAGCATGGCAGAGTCTGCTATGCTTTTATTTCCCCACAATAAAGAATCATTTTTAAAAAGTAACACGGAAATTAGAGCTTGTTTCTAACCTTCAAAGGTTCCTTGGTTCTTTACCGTTTTGTGACCAGGCTGACTCAGGGGACCAGCGTTCCCCAAATGGGGACAAAGCGACAAGACCTGCTCATCACCGCTGCAGCAGGAGAGACTTTGCCTCCCCGCCCCCTCCACTTAACCATAAGCACCCCCGAGTACCGCAAGCTGGTAGACGGCAGTCTGAGAAAAATCAAGCCAGGTCTCTTAGCCTGCTCCAACCACAACGCCCCCTGCCCACCCGGCGCCTCTTACAAAGACATTCTGCTGCCTCTCCAGCTAGTCAACCAAAGCACCCCCTTACGCAGCCACACTGAAACCTGCCAGTGCTCAGACCTCTGCTTCATCTCCAAAGGTGCCAGTGTGCAGTTGGGGCCCCATGGTCCAGCCCCTGGAAATTCAAATGGACTCTTGCTACATTTTATCACGAGATCAGCTTTATACTCTGCTTCCTCAGCTCTCTGAGTAGCCCAGGTGGACGCCTGGTGGGTTAGCAGGGGAATGGGGCCAGCCAGGAGGGGACAGTAACCTGAGGGTCAGTGGACATGGGGCCTCAAGGTGGGGTCCAGCTGCTGGGCCTTGTTCTGGGGAGCAGCACAGACAGGTCTGGAGCTTCATCCAGGAAGTCAGACTCTAATACAGGAAAATGATTAGAGCCAACACCTAATATCCTCAGGGTGTCGGGAGTCCTCCTAAGCCCTTTATACGCGCCAGCTGAAGGAATTGTCACAGCGGATCTGTGAGGTCATTGCTATCACTCTCTCAGTCTCTTTTTGTCTCGTCTACTGGGACAATGAAGACCATTCTCAGCAACCAGATGGTTGTCATTCCAGAAAGTGCAGGTGTCACGGAGGAGGATGCGCAGGTGCTGCCGAGGGCCCCAAAGGCACCCTGCAGAGGGACTCAATCACATTAATGTAGAGCTCAGCCTCCTCAACAAGCAAAGAGGCCCTGGGTTGGCAAATGGTGGGGAAATAGGAAGGAACCGGCCGGGGTTTGCACGCGCTGAGTGGTTGTTATGTGCGGAACTGACGAGGGTGTTCCTCTGGCTTCCGCTACGAGAGGACGTCTGTGGGCTCACTTCCCCATCTCTGCTGCCATTCAGAAGAATGGGTCTCTTGTTGAAACATGATATTTCTTGGGTAAGAAATAAACCATTAGTTTTTGAGTGAGGTCAGGCACTGCTTGTTCAATATTTCAAGCCCAGAAAAATGAGTCAGTTCTTAAGAGACATTGAACTTGTATCAAATTCAGGTTGCTACTTTGATCCCACAAGCAATGGCAATTGGAAACGAGGGTGCCAGAATGTTTTTGGATGGTATCTAAGTCTCTGCAAAAGCAACAGTTCAGCAGGCTGATGAAGACCTAAGAGTAGTCCAGCTCCAGAAAAAACAAGATGGCAGATCATTCCTAGGACCTTTTCAATATTTTAAGGATGCAATTAAAGTTCTCCTTGAAGAAAAAAACACAGGGAAGTTGAACTGCTTGTCCAAAGACACCCTGGAAGTGTGTGGCACAGCCAGACCCCAAGCCAGGCAGGCAGGCAGGCGAGCTCCCAAACCGGCCCCCTGGCCCACCACCAACCTCTCTCCCAGCTGTAGGTCTTCAGAGGGCCCATGAGACAGACAGCCCCTCAGGAGGGACTGCCAGAAGGGTCCAGGGCCTGGCTGAGGTCGGTCACGGTTCCAGGTGACCCATGGTGTGAAGCAGGGCTCAGGCAGCCATGGCCCTGGGTCATGAGCTAAGAACTCAGACTCACAGGAGGGGACCGGCCAGAGCTGGGCAGGGGACAGGGACGGCTGCAGTCCCCGCAAAGGGCACCTGGGCCCTGTTTCGGAGCTGGGGCCCCGATGGGTTGAGCTGAGAAGCGGGAGTGCTGGGTCACCAAGGCTATGAGAGGGCCACCGGGGCCTCCCCCAGGGCACCCGATTGCAATGGCGAGCAAAGCAACATGGCTGAGCCAGTTGGCCCCAGGCTTCTAGGTCAAGGACCCCACCTCAACGACAAGGCCTCATGGGTGGGAGGAGATCGAGGGGCAAAGGGCACACCTGCAGGTAAGAGCGCCCAAAGGCCCAGGATGGGGAAGGAGAGGCCGGCAACACGGAGCGGGTGTGGCAGAGTCGTCGGCCACGGCCCACTTAAAAGCCACGAGACATCTGTCCAAGAACCACGCAGTCTGCAGGGTAAGGCACGCATGAGCTTCGTAAGCGCTGGCCCACGTTCCCCTCCTCCCTCCTCGCCTCCGCTGTGCCTCACCATGCCCAGCACGCTCCTGCCAAGGGCCTTTGAACTTGCCAGCCGTGACCTAGAACCCTCTTCCCCAGGCAGCACAGTAACTCCCTCCTTTGCCTGTTGATTCACTGGCATAAGGCGTCCAAAGTGGCTCGGTGACTGTGGATTTTCGGTTTGATGGAATCGCCGTTGTGCTCCTGGCAGAAGCATCCCTTCTGTGGGAACTAAGGGCTCCAAACGAGCAGGGACAGAGAGCGAAGCTCTTCCTAGTAGACCGCTGGGGAAACGGTGAGAGGGCGTGTGTCCTGCCTGCCCGGACTGGGAATCCTGGCGATGGAGGAAGAGCACTGTACGTACCAGGTGCTGACGAAGGGCGTCCTAGAGAACACGGCCCCGTGCCCACGCGTGTTGCCATCGTCACCAGGCCTTGGAAGGCCATTCCATAATCCTATCACCTCAGCTCCTGTTGGATAAGGGGGGGGATATGCTAAGGCCGATGAATTCCATACGCACGGGCCCATCTGCAGTGAAACGGGTTTCTGGTCAGAAGTGACGCTGTGTGGAATACGTTGGTGGCACTCTGGAAGGCCACAGATGGTCATGTCAGCAGGAGCACTGTGGGCAGGGAAGGCAGATCCATGACCAGAGTGTCTATTCTAGCAAGAACCAAACACGGCCCCTTCCCTGGTGGAAGTGGCCCAACGTGACCAATCTGTCACCAGGCAGCTGGCTGATGACTCGGGGAAGTGGCACCGTTGTGTCGTTGGTCTTGGCCGCTGGCAGACGGGGCACTCAGCAGTGGCTGCGGCCGGATGGGCCTCGCTGAGGGGGAGAGAGGGAGATGTGAACAAAACCGACTCCATCTCTGTGTCCTGGATTTCATGCCTCTTCTACCATCTCCTGCTGTGGCTTCTGACCAGCCTCACTGTCCTTAGCAAGCCCATCAAAGCCTGCTAGTGGGTGATTATCTACCTGTGTTCCACAAAATGTAACCGTCAACATTTTTGTGAGGCCGGAATGGCATGGCAATCGAGATGAATATCACGTTGGTCCCAGTATTGATTATAAACAATCACCCATCACAAAGATCACCAGGAAGCGTGGCCCCTGGCCTTGCTGCGTTCTTTGTTCCTTTGTCCTGCCGATCACCAGCACCTGAGTTATACTGTGAATAAAGTACAGGAACAGCGATCTGTGGCAGAGAATAATTTGTGCAGAGCTGCTAGGCCATCCATCTGTCCGCTCTGACCACACATTCCTGTGAGTAAATTACCCTGTAATAAATTCCAATATATTCCATGGGTTTTCCTGCACTGTCTTTTTGATCTGAAGATACCTTCTCATGACCGTGGCCTTTACGCCTCACTGTTGGGCAGGGTGAGAGTCCATGTTGCTGAGCCCACACGTAGCCTTCAACCCTGACACTGGGAGGGCTGGAGTGGCCGGGGAAGGCGCCTGAATGACACCCACAGGAGGGGTCATTCTCTCCACCCGATCTCATTCACATCCTCCTCCGCCGAGATCCCCCTTTCATTCCCATTCCGAGAAACCCATCCCTATACCTGTTCCTCAGACCTCCTTGTCATCCGTTTTCCCACCCTGATTCCTCCAAGTCCGTGAGCACCGGCCGAACCATTAGCCAGAGCCCAGGAACTGATGTCAACCATGACCTCTAGCCACCTCTCCCCCCAGGGAACATGGCCGACCAGCGGAACTGCTGAAGTTCTGCCCACTGGGGAGGACTCTCCCCCACCGCTTCTTCCCACAGCGGGGCTACAGGGAGCGGCTGCCCACTCGCAGGTGGGGGGAGTGCTTTTGTCTGCTGAAAACAAAATATCCAACCAATAGGGGCTTGTGCAATACGGGGCCCATTCCCAGAACAACATCCAGAGGCAGAAAGCTCACTGTTGCAAACTCTGAGTAAGTAATACCCTCCAAGGCAGACCCCTTCCCTGGAGCACATGCCACTCGGGGAGCAAATTCCAAACAACACCGGATCTCTGCAAGAAAAAGGGCAGGAGGGCAGCGGGTGGGAAGGAACCCCAGCAGGGGCTACTCCGAAGAGGAGTTAGGCAAGTATTAGCTCCTCCTCCTCCTCTTCCCGGCTGGCTTTTTTTTTTTTTTCCCCCTTTGTACTTGTCTACGAGGCTTGAAGTTTTTGTTGTTTTTATTGCGGTTAAAAAAAAACCACATAAAATTTACCACCTTAACCACTTTTAAGTGTGCAGGTCAGCCGTGTTAACACAGGCCCACGGTTGTGTCCCTGGCCTCCAGAACGCTTCCTGCCGGCGGAACAAGACACTCTGCCCATGACCGTCCAACAGCGACCTGTCCGCCTCCCCAGCGGCCGCCATCCGACTTCCTGAGTCTATTTCATCGTCTCACATAAGTGGGCTCTACAAAAGTCTGTCTTTTTGTGACGGTCTTATTTCACTCGGCATATTGTCCCCAAGTTTCATCCTTCTTCTTGCAAATGGCAGCCAGCATGACAGATTAGCTTCTTTTTTAAGGCTAACATTCCATTGTATGTATGGATATGTTTGTATATAATTATATTAAAATATATGAATGTATAAATATATATACATACACGTTTCCTTTAGCTGTTCATCTGTCAGTAAGACATTTAGGATGCCTCTGCTTTTTATCTACTGTAAATAACGCTCCAGTAAACATAGAGGTAGACCCTGTTTTCAGGTCTTTTGGGCACATACCCCAAAGTGGGACCCAAAAGTGGGATTTCTGGATCATCTGGCAGTTCTATTTTTGACTTTCTGAGGAATCTCTGTGCTGTTTCCCACGGCAGCTGCACCGGCCGCCACGCCCACTGACCGTGCACCAGGCTCCCGGGTCCTCCGCCCCTGCCGACACGTGGTTCAGTGTTGTCTGTCGTGACAGCGATCCTAGCGGGCGCAGGGTGATATCCCACTGACGTTTGGATGTGCGTGTCTCGGCCGACTAAAAATGCGGAGCGCCTTTTCAAACGCTTCTTGGCCATCCTCTTCGGAGAAATGTCTATTCAAGTCTGCTTATTTGTTAATCGGGCAATTTGGGGTTTTTGGTGTTGAGTTGTCAGAGTTCCTTATGGGTTTTGGATATTAACCCCACCTCCGATACATGGTTTGCAAATATTTTCTCCCATTTTGTAGGCTTCCTTTTCACTCTGTTAATTGTTTCCTTTGGGCTTGAAGTTTTTATAATTAAATGCATCACGTCAAGGGAAGACTAACAAAGTTGCACAGGTCAAAAGAGACTAAGGGAACACACCAACGAAACACGAGGTCTGTCCAGAAAGTATCCAGCCATGTGCTACGAAAAAGAGAGACATTTATTGAAGAAGATACAAAATACAAGAAACATTGTACACAGGACAATGATGCCCCAGTCCCCTTCAAAGTAGGCACCTTGGGACCTCACACAGTTCTCCCGGTCTCCATTAGCTGCTCCGTCATATTTTCCTGAACGTCACTGATGGTCTGAAATCTCCTCCCTTTCAAAGGTGATTTTACTTTTGGGAAAAGGCAGAAGCCACAGGGTGCCAAATCTGGGCGTAGGGGGGCTGAGTCACCTGGGTGATTTGATGCTTCACCAAAAACCTCTACGTGAGACATGATGCATGAGTGGGTGCGTGGCTGAGATGAAGCTGCCAATCCCCAGTTGCCCGTAGCTGCGGCCTTCTGAATCATCCAAATAGTTTCCGTGGAGGAACGTTCAAGCTTAATGCAAAATCTGATGCAGATTCATTGCTCTACTCGCTCAGTTATTTTGAATGCGACAGCCACACAGTACACATGCTCAGTCAACAGCATCTACCGCCCCCATTGCCTAGTACAGTGAAGTCGTCATTGTCACACATGCACATTCCAGTCCACTCTCCTGGGCTGCCAGGTGACATCAGTGTTAGGTAAACCATTCTTGTTATATTAATGGTCGCTGGGCTTTTTCCGGACAGACCTTGTATAATGCGCTATATCCTGTTTCGGTCTTAGAACAGGAAAAGAACATTCATGGAAAAACTCACGAAACCCTAATAAAGCCTGTAGTGGAGTTCATAGTATTATATCACTGTTAATCTCTTAGTTTTGACCAATGCACCATGGTTATGTAAGCCGCTAACACTGGGGAAGCTGGGGGAAGTACATACAGTGCATGGGCACTCTCTGTATTATCTCTGCAAAATTTTCTGTGAATTGAACATTATTCCCCTCCAGAGATATATGCAAAGCAAGTCATAATCTAAAATGAAGTGAAATGGGATAAATACCTACCCATTAAGATCGATGAGAGGAGATTAAATGAGCTGGTACCTGCAAAGCACTCACATAAGGGCACATAGTTAAAGGCCAATAAATGCAGGTTATTATAATAGTTGTTATATTACTTCTAAACTCCTTTCCACCTCTCAGCTGCTGTGAGCTCTGTTACTTGGTGGCAGTGTACTTAGAGCTTCAGTTTTGGGGGAAATGAAGTTGCAACACAGTTTCACTGGCTAGCGTCCTACTAAATACGATACAGAGCGGTTCTGGTTCCCTTCCCCATTTCCTCCTTTTCAGACCACAGGGAAGATTACCAAACCGAGACACATGTATCTGAAAACTCTGAAAAAACTTTCTACTCCCCGTCCTTTTCAACTTCTCCGGGTATCTCCACGCTTCCCATCCTTTGTTATTATCATTGCTGTTTTGCAAATTCCTCAGACCAGGGTATTAAGGCAACGTCTCTGTTTCCCAAAAGAAAAGCTGTCTGCCTCAGTCATCGCCATGAGGACCTGCCCAGGCTAGTGTGCTGCAGAGTGAGGGGTGTTTGAAGCAGAGCTGACTCAGTCACCTAGCAGAACCCATTCCAGATCAGCAGATAGTCGGCCAACGCCCAGGCACGTGAGCCAGCCCAGCCAAGATCAGCAGAGACACCTGGCTGATCCTCAGCTGACCTCGGATCTCTCCCGACTCTCAGCAAGGCAGCCAGCAGATCCAGTGCCCCCAGCCAGCCTTGCTCTGTCTTCTGAAATGGACCCTGGACCAGCACGAAATAACTTCAGCACCTGCACAGCAGCTCACACGCCATGGCTGGGGTTGAGCCTCATAGTCAGTCAGCATGAGGGCTGATCCCACGCACAAATGGGCCAACAGCAATCAGGGCTCAGTCACAACAGGAGGACCCACATAAGGCCCCATCACGAAGTCTGGGGGTCGTAGCAGATCTGTCTAATACATAGAAACAAATACAGAGAGGCAGCCAAAATGGGGAGACAAAGAAACAGGGCCCAATGAAAGAACAGGAGAAATCTCCAGAAAAAGAGCTAAGTGAAATGGAGGCAAGCAATTTATCGGATGTAGAGTTCAAAGTAATGATTATAAAGATGCTCAGGGAACTTGGTGAGAACCACAGCAGCATGAGAAAGGACATAGAAACCATGAAAAAGAACCCGTCAGAAATGAAGAATACCATACCTGATATCAAGAATACACTGGAAGGAAGGAAAAGGAGGTTAGACAAAGCAGAGGATCAAATTACCAGTTTGGATTGATGTTTCTCTCTCACATTAATGTTTCTCTCTCTCTCCTTTCGTCTCTCTCTAAAGTCAATAAATATATCCTTGGGCGAGGATTACAATAATAATAGTAATTATTATAACAAAGATTTTTTTCTTGATACAGATTTGGTGTTTGGAGATCTCTATCCCACGGAGTTTCACAAAGAGGAGCCAGGGTATCTCCTTCATTAGTGCAGCAGTTACTGCTGAAAATGCAGCTGTGGCCACACATGTGGGCGGAGAGGGGAGCAAGGCTTGCATTGCCCTCACCATGCTCTTTGGGTTAACAGCCTCTTGGCCTCCGTGGCTTTTATGGGACAGACAGGCTACAAGGGTGTGCCACTGGCTGGTCGCTTCACTGGAGTGGCACAACTCCAGGCTCCGATCACCATCCAGCAGGCAGAAAATCACCTGTGAAGGTGCTGTGAGCAGGTGAGTTTCACAGACACACAGGAAGGTCTGGGCTGATCTGGGAAACCACTGCTCTGTTGGTTTATAGCCTATTGCATTAATATTCCTACACATTGTCTCCTCTGCACATGCAAGGGTAGGCCTGGGATGCTTTCATCAGCCTCCTGGAATCTCTGTTTAAAAAACAAAGCAGATCCTGAAGATACCAGTCTCTAGGTCTCTCCAGAAATGCAGAATTGCATGTCCCTCCCAAGACCAAATGAATCAGAATTTTGCATTTTAATGAGATTCCCAGGGGACTTACATGCACATTTAAGTTCGAGCAGCACTGTCTTAGATCCTTCATTGTGTGTGTGTTGTTGTTCTGATGAATAATTTTAAGTACAACACACACAGAGAAAAGTGCCAAGTCATAAGAGTATCATTTGATGAAGCACCACAAAGCAAATCCACAGGTGCACCCACACCCAGAATAAGGGAGAGAACTTGGCCCTGACTGGTGTGGCTCAGATGGACGGAGCGCTGTCCCGCACAGTGAAAGGTCTCAGGTGTGACTCCTGGTCAGGGCACGTGCCTGGGTTGCAGGGTCAGTCCCTGGTAGGGGGACTATGGGAGGTAACCGATTGATATTCCTCTCTCACATCAGTGTTTCTCTCCTTGTCTTTATCCGTCCCTCCCTGCTCTCTAAAAAAATAAATAATTAAAATCTTTTTTAAAAAAAGAAGGAAATAGAACTCTGCCACACCCTAGAAGCTCCCTTTCCCACTGCCCTCCAACCCTAAGCCCTCTGCTTACCAGGGGTAACCAAAACGCCAGCTTCTCACAGCTTCAGTCCGTTTGCTCCATATTGGTTCTCCATCTAAGTGGGACCCTACTGTATGCATGCTTCCCTCTGACTTCTTTGGCTCAACATAACGTGTGAAAGAGTCTAAATCGCTCACGACCCGTCCCGTCTGCTGTGTGCTTAAACTTGTGTGCTGCTCTCTCTCCAGCTTCCTGCATCTCCTGGCCCCGGAAAACTGTAAGAGTGTTAAATAAATCCCATTTCTCCACATGAATATTTATTGAGCCTCTAGATCGCGCAGGGCATTGGTTAGGGGCTGAACCCCAATGCACGCATTGAGACTTCTCCTCCAGCGCCCTCAGGGAGGTGGGGGTCACGTTGGTAAGTGCATTCATACATGGAAAGGAATTTGTCACCTGCCCTAAAAAACGCCCCAACCTGCAGGTGAGCCTGCAGCCACCAGGTAGCAGCGGGGCTTCCCACTCCTGTCTTTTGAACACAGGATAAAATCCAGGTCCGATAAGTTTCTGGCTCAGCGAATTCTACTTTTCTTCAAATGTTAGTGGGTTAAAGATGGGGATTCTCCCAGCTAAAAGTTCTGTCTCAAAACACTCTTGGTGCCTGTGCTTCCCGGGGCCGTCAGGGACAAATGCCGCGCAGACACCACGGGCTTCCCTGTGGACGCTCGTGGCACTGACGCCCTCCTGGCTGATTAGCTCACGGTAAGCAGCGCGCTGAGAACGGCGGCCGGCGCCCTCCATCCGGGCCTCAGTGTCCTGTACAGAAACAAGGAGGCGCGCCGCAGCAGAGGTTTTTAACCTGAAGTCCATGGATCCACTAGGGAATCTGTTAATACCTAGAAATTACATGAAGGGTTATAAATGTGTGTTTTGGGGGAGGAAGGGAGCCCAGAGTACAAGGACATCCCCCCAAATTAAACACATTTGTATTAGGTGAAGGTGATCCCCAAGAAACTTTTTAAAAGATTTTATTTATTTATTTATTTATTTATTTATTTATTTATTTATTTTTAGACAGAAGGGAAGGGAGGGAGAAAGAGAAGGAGAGAAACATCAATGTGTGGCTGCCTTTCGCGTGGCCCCGACTGAGGACCTGGCCCGCAACCCAGGCATGTGTCCTGCCTGGGAATTGAACCAGTGACCCTTTGGTTAGCAGCCTGGCACCCAATCCACTGAGCCACACCAGCCAGAGCCCCAAGAACCTTTTTAGCACTTTATGTTCTGCAATCATGTGGCTCGGACAGGAGCACTTGATTCTTGCTGCGTCTCTGCTCCAGCTGAACCGAAAAGGAAACGTTGGCCTTGCCTTTTTCCTCCTGTGGCTTTTTCTGCCCTGACGGAGATGACTGTAAATAGCAGGGCCACACAATAGAGCCGCTGTCTGATCTCCACAGGTGAGATAACATCAAGGGTCATTTCACTGAAAATAGCTCGGCCCTGGCCCTGACTCAAGTCCCTTCGTTTTCGGGTGACCTCAATCTGGGCTGCATTGTGTTTAGTTGGCTTGTTTTCTAAACACGGCAGCGATGTAACCCTCAGAGCTCGCCGGCGGGTCTGGTTCTCATAACCAAATAGATGTAAACATTCTGATATCTCCCGAGCCGTTCAGCGGTCCGGTTTTCTCTGCTCAGCGGAAAGGGCCTGCAGCAGCCCCACGCGGAGAAACGCACCCCGGTTTGCCCAGCTAGCAAGGGGTGCGGGCCCGTCACCAGAGCGAAGGAGTGAAACCGGACGCTTCCTACCTGTCGAAGGCCAGAGCTCGATATTTTAACCCAACACTAATATTGGGTTACACAGTCCTGTGCGGCTGGTTCCCCTGGCAGCGGCCGAGCAACAATTGGAGCCAGAAGCTTCCATTCCAAACCACCGCGGTCAGTAAAGGAACACCTTGTACTGCTTATGTGGAGCGAGACACGCTGGGCCGGTAAACAGGGGTCCTAACGCTGGTTTCGCTGCAGATGAAGGAGGGGGTTTCAGAGCTGCCGGCTTCCTACGAGGACCCTTTTCTGTGTCTAGTTCTCTAAAGAAGCAGGACCACACCTTCAACGCTTGCAGAGCCAAATGCGGGCCACAGACCAGCACCACCTGGGAGCTTGTTAGAAACTCGAAAACCTCAGCCCCGCCCAGAACGACAGAACCACTGTCTGCATTTAACCAGGTCTCTAGGCCGTCCCTTAAATCACGGGCACAGGAAAATGAGAAGCCCTCCCGAGGAATGGCCCCAAATCTCACCGGCAGCCAGCACCTCACTTACATCACGTCCCTGACCTCCCGGCAAATAGTGAATGATCAGTAAATGTGAGCTTCCTTCTTCTCCCTCCTAAATCCCAGAGAACGGCCAGAGACGCATTGAGGAAGGGAGGGGAGGAGGAACAAGCCCAGAAAAGGAGACCCTTGGGGAGAGAGGAGGGAATGGTGCAGAAGGAGATAGAGGAAAAGCAGAGAGACAAGGGGGGAGGTAGGGGATGGCGGGCAGAGGCCCGGGGGCTCCGCACTGCAGGGGGCCCCACCTGAGGCCCCAGGGTTCCTCCTTCATTAGTCTCTCCAGGGTCCCACGCTGCCTCCTATGTTTCCCTATTGAACAGTTTTACAAATTGACCCACTTTTAAACTTCGGTGACTTTTGAAAAGAAAGTTTGCATCTTGGGTTTTCTATGCTTGTTATATTTTTATGTGTATTTTTATTTCCTTTTTTTTTCATTTAAGTATTGTCAGTATACAACATTATATCAATGATATGTGTTTCAGGTGTACAAGATGGTGAGTCAACATTTTCACGCCTTACAGTGTGTGATCGCCCACTACTTCTAATAAATACCTGCCCCTGTGCAGACTTACCCCGATGTTACTGACCAGCCGCCAGTCCCTCCGCTCCCTCCCCTCTGGCAACCACGTTTTGGTCTCTGTGTCTATGAGTTTGTTTTTGTTTTGTTTGTGTGTTTGCGTGTGTTCTTGTTTACATTCCACACGTGAGTACAGACCCCTCCGGGAATGCCTGGTGGTGTGGCCACACCGGGGACACAGAGGAACAACCATCCAAGGCCCGCAGAAGGCCCCTTGGAGCTGGCACCAGAGGAACAAAGCTAGTTCTCTGTTGTCACGTTTTGAAGCTGCATTGCAGGACCCAAGGGTGGGGTGCAATGCATTATCATTCAGGCTAAAGCCGCTGCGGACAGCAGATCACACTCGCCCAGAACCAGCTGAATGTTTAAGGACACTGGCAAGAACGTGGGATCGAGAGCAGTAAGAGAGCAAATGTTGCCCGGCTGGTGTAGCTCAGTGGATTGAGTGCAGGCTGGGAACCAAAGGGTCCCAGTTCGATTCCCAGTTGGGGCACATGCCTGGGTTGCGGGCCAGGTCCCCAGTGAGGGCCATGTGAGAGGCAACCATACATTGCTCTTTCTCCCTCCCTTCTCTCTCTGAAAATAAATAAATTAAAAAAAAAAAAAAGAGAGGGAGAGCAAATGTTCACCCAGTGCTCTGGGCACCCGAAGGTGCGTTAAGGCTGCTAAACCCACGTGATCGGGGCTCAGGGTGTGGACCTGTAACGGGCGAGAAGCCAGTGTCCTCTGATCTCCCGTAAGTTACCACCGCAACTTCCCTTTTCCGTCTGTCTGCACAGAGGTGTCAACAACTTACAGAACTTGCTCTTTTCTGTCTGCTAACGGGAGAGGCGAAACAAGCCAAAGAGATTAGAATGTGAACACACGGAGACCAAGGGGCTCCGTTTTAAAAAGAAACACGGAGAAACCAAAAATTCCAACAGAAAACAGAAAATAGCCAGGAGGTCAGAAACACACACTAGAGAGGGAGGTAGCAACGGTTTAATTGCGCCGGTGAGCAGCCGCTCACGGGAACTGGACAGGTACGCAGGCGTTGGTACGGGAGAGTGTTTCCCCCATCTCTACGGAGAAGACGACATAAAAGGAACAGACTCGCGTCGTTCCAAGGGCACAAAAGAACCTTGACTGGGTAGGGCTATTAGACTCCGATCCGAGCTCACAAAGGAAATAATGGGCCTGCCTCAGAAAATCTTTTCTAATGGATAGCTAAAAAAATAAAATCACCCCGGCCCTATTGTGGGTCAGGTGTGGCTCTGACAGAGTGTGTGGCTCCTTTAATCCAGTTCTCAAAGGCTCCTGGGCCCTCGGACCCGGGCCTTTCTAGCAGGACAATTAATTCTGTTGCATTAAATATTGCTCGTGATAAGTGAATCATCAAGGGACTCTGAGCCTTCCCGTCATTCATGTTTCTGGGCTTTCAAGAAAAAGGATCGCCTAACCAAGCCCTTTGTAAGCAGACGTTACACAAACTGTATGCGGTACATTAATTGCATCATCGGAGGGGAGAGGAACGAGCTTTCATGTCTTTTGTAAACCCGGGTTCTGAAAGGCACAATGGAAGAGCCCGCCCAGGGCAGACAGACAAACGGCTCTCACAAACCCAGGACAGAAACTCAGGGCAGCTGGCAGGCACCCGACGCATGCCACGCTGTCAGCACAGTGCCTCACCCTCAGGACACAGGCAAGACGCGGATCGCCGCTCAAATGTCACCACCCTGCTGTTTGCTTCAGCCTCCCCTGCATGCACAGAATCCACATTTCATCCAGGGCGCCCCAGCCCCCGGGCTCTCTGTCCAGACACCCACAGTGGGTTCAAACCCAAACGGCCCAGACCAGCACCCCAGTCTGCTCCAAGTTCAACCCGGGGATCAGGTCAGCCTCCCCGCTGCTCCCAGCGAAACATCAGCTCCTTCCCGCTCAGCCTTTCCCTCTCTCCTGAGAGGAAGGAGATGAAAACAGAGGCTTGAAAATCACCCCATTGATTGGAGCCCAAACGGAGGGTAAAGATAGCGGAGGAAGTGAATGAGCCCAAAGTCCGGCCCCTTTCTCCTGCAACCTGCACTCTGTCCGCTGCTGTCTGTTTACCTTCCCGGGAACCCACGGTCTCACAGTTCGTGAGGTAGGAAGGAGCTCACACCTCCTCCAAGTGACTATCGGAAAGCACAGGGCACTTATCAGACACGTGGCTTCCTAGAATTAACTTCTATATGTTTTAAGTACCATTTAACACAGAGGTCTCGTTTTATTGCTTTTGGTCAAAGGGCAGAGTAAGATGACAGAGCTAGGGACAGCGCCGTGTAATCCTGAGTTAGAGTCAGAGAGAGAGTGAGTTCAGAGGTCATTTCCCAGGGGGCGTGGCTTCACCCCAACTTAACTGTAGAGGCTAAAATCACCTCAGCAGCCAGCTCAGAAGAGAACCACTAAGAGTAACCACCGTGTCTGAGCCAAAAAGTAAGAAACTGATGTTTGCTGAAACCTCTCTCCAGTGAATACTGGTGAGAAGGACCCCCGGGGACCTTCTGGTGGAAGGACAGACACACTGGAAGCGTCTACGTGTGCCACGCATCAGTCCAGGCCGCCGAGCGGAAAAGGGTCCCAGGAAAGGCTTGTGTGGGCCTGGACGAGATGAAGCTGGCCAGGGAGCGCCGCGGTCCGCTGAAGTCCAGCCATCGCAAACACTGTGTCCCCCGCCACCTGCCTGCTTGGGGACCAAAAAGACCCGATGGTAGAGATGTGTGCCGCTAAGAACTGGTCTTCGTTTCTGCTTATTCTGCCTTGTGCCCTTCTGTGGGTAGAACTGTGTGTCCCCCACCACACACACACGCACACACACACGGGGGTATGTTGAAGTCCTGACCCCTGCAACCTGTGAACGTGACCTTATTTGGAAATAGGGTCTTTGCAGATGTACTGAAGTGAGGATGGGGTCAGACTCGATCAGAGTCAGGTCCCTGTGAGCAGGGTTGGGACAGACACACGTGGAGGGGAGACGATGGAAAGAGGGGCAGGGAGGACCCCAGATGACAACGCAGGCAGAGATGGGAGGGGTGCGTCTGCAAGCCAGGAGCGCCGAGGACTGTGGGCACCACCCAAAGCGGGAAGAGGCAAGGATGGATCCTGCCTCGGAGCTTCACGGTGAGCCCAGCCCTACCGACACCTTGACTTTGGACTTCTGGCCCCAGTTTGTGGTACTTTGTACAGCAGCCCCGGCAAAGGAATGCATCCCCCAAAGTGCCTTGGCCTCTCCTTCAGGTAAACCCTCATTCTTCCTCATCCACACCGACGATCCCCCTGCCTGGTGACAACCACGTGGGGTCCCAGCCCCCCCAAACACAGACACACTTCATGGGTATCTACTGAACTGCCGGTGCCGTAGCTGCCTTTTCTTAACTTACAGACACATTTTTTTCAACATTCACAAAAATAGAGCAACGTAAGGGACTCCTCTGCGTCCACCCCGAAGCTTCAAAACTGATCGACATGCTGCCCATTTCATTTCCTCGAGCTCCTAGCCAAGTGTATTTTGCATGGAGGGGTGCCTGGAGCACTTTAAAGCAAACTCAGCAGGTCATTCTAGTTCATCCGTAAGTGCTTCGGTCTAAACTCTATCAGACGTTGTTTTATCGTCTTTTAGAATCGTGTCTTTTACTGGTTATGTAAAAGAAATGAACAGCATTTTCTGTCGGGGTCTTGTTTTGTGTTTTCCATTTTTATAGCTCAGTGGTTTGAAAATATTCACAGGGCCGTGCAACTATCACTCAGTCTAATTTTAGAGCATTTCCTTCACCCCAAAATAAACCATCAACAGCCACTCCCCATTACCCTTCTCCGCTCCCCCAACCCCAGGCAACCACCAGTCTGCTTTCTCTCTCTATGGATTTGCCTATTGTGCGCATTTCACTTAAACGGAGGCGCACAATCTCTAGTTCCCTGTGTCTGACTTCTTTCACTTGGCATAATGTTCATAAAAAATATACCTATGTTTTAGCACGTATCGATACATCGTTCCTTTTCATGGCTGAATAGTATTTTGTTGCACAGATAAGGCTACACTTTGTTTATCCGTTCACTTAGTGGATAGACATTTGGGTTGCTTCCAGTCTGGGGCTGTGACGATGTTGCTGCAGTCAGCGAATGCTTGGGTTTTCACGTCAGACATACGCGGGGTCCGGCAGAAGTCACGCCTGCTCGCGTGTGGTTGGTAGGGTAATACTATGGGTGTAATCATTTACAATTTTCATTTGAACACTTCACCTAACGTGTCATAGGGTGTGTTTGAGTGTGATATTGTTCTGTTACAGATTTACATGCTTATGATTTTGCAATAAGGGACTGTGTAATTAAAAAGGGGCGTTATTTGTGCTGGACCCTGTGTGTGCATGTATGTATACACAGGGTCATCTGTATACATGAGGGAAATTGCTGGATTATACATTCAATATTCTGAGGAACTGCAAAACTGTTTTCCAAAGTGGCTGCACCATTTACAACCCCACCAGCAATGTATGAATGTTCTGATTTCTCCATAAATTCTCTAATGCTTGTTATTGCTGTTTATTTTATAGCCATCCCTGTGGGTATGAAGTGGTATCTCATTGTGGGTTGTTTGGTTTTTTAAAGATTTTATTGACTTATTTTTAGACATAGGGGAAGGGAGGGAGAAAGAGAGTGAGAGAAATATCAATGCGTGCTTGCCTCTTGAACACCCCCTACTGGGGACCTGGACTGCACCCTAGGCATGTGCCATGGCTGGGAATGGATCCAGAGACCCTTTGATTCACGGGCCTGCGCTCAATCCACTGAGCCATACCAGTCAGGGCTCAATGTGATTTTGATTTGTATTTTCCTAATAACTAATGATGCTTAGCTTTTTCATGTGTTTATTGGCCACTGGTCTAACTTCTTTAGAAAACTCTCTCTTCAGAATTTTTGCCTATTTTTAATTGGGGTATTTGTCTTTTTATTGTTGAGTTGTTAGAGCTCTTTCTATATTGTAAAGTACAAGTTCCTGATCAGCTATACAATTTGCAAGTATTTGCTCCCATTCTGTGAGCTTTTCACTTTCTTAACAGTGTCCCTTTTAACACAAAATTTTCAATTTTATTAAGTCCAATATATTTATTTTTTTTCTTTTGTTGCTTGTACTTTGGTATCTATCTAAGAAGCCATCGCCTGAGTCAGCATCACAAAGATTTGCTCCGCTGTTTTCTTCTAAGAGTCTTATGGTTTAGCTCTTATTAAGTGATGATCCATTTAGAATTTTCTTTTTCTATGTGGTATGAGATAGGAGTCCAAAAGTATTCTTTTGCGTGTTGATACAGACATTACATTTTATTCTATTTCTTACTAACTTGTTCTGTGATATTGTACTTCCATTTTCCATAAATCACCTTTTAGATGGCTTTCTGTATAAGGCCAGCCGAGAGTGATAAAAAACAAAACTCTAATGGAGAAATATTTTCAATCAGGAAGTGATCAGCTCTTCCCTCATTGCCCGTAATCTGTGATTCATTTCCGCAATTTTAGACTTTTTTTTCCCTTTTCTTATAATAGTCCGCAATGCAATCTAGCAGTTAGCTGACTCCTCAGTCATAACTGTGCAAATGAGCACTGCCCTAAACCTCAGCTATTCAATGCAAAAATCAACATACTAACACTTTGGGCACCAACAATGTGCCAGTTGGTCCTAAGCAATCAGAAATAAAAAGAGCCCTGGCTGCCATAGCTCAGTGGATTGAGTGCGAGATGCGAACCAAAGGGTCGCCGGTTCGATTCCCAGTCGGGGCACATGCCTGGGTTGCGGGCCAGGTCCCCAGCGGGGGCCACATGAGAGGCAACCACACACTGATGTTTCTCTCCCTCTCCCCTTCCCTTCCCTTCTGTCTAAAAAATAAATAAATAAAATCTTTTAAAAAAATTTATTAAAAAAAAAAAATTAAAAGAGAAGCCTGCCGCCCCAGGCCAGGCCCGCCTAGGTGGGAAGGAGTGGCATGCGCACAAGTAGCGGCAGAGTGAGGACGGTCACAGGAGGGAAAGAGGGACTGAAGGGAGGGGACCAGAGCGACAGCTTAGAACCGGGCCCAGGCAGGGGCGGCCAGTGTCTGGTGCAGGCCAGCGGAGGACATTGTTGAGCTGGAGACCAGGGGGTGGTCCCCACTCGCCCACAGCTGATCATCTCCCCACAGACAGGTGGACCCAGAAGTGAGACTTCTCATTTTTTTCAAGAGAAGTTGAAGGGGGAGGCGTCTAAATTTTATGTGTAATAAAAATTTTTAAAGTGGTCAAGTCATTTGAGTTTTAAAATTCTATAGTGGATTCCTCATAAAGCTAAACATATAGTTACCACATGAGCCAGCAAGTCCACTCCTAGGGATGTACCCCAAAGAACCGAAAACAGGGACTGACACAGACGCTCACACTCCAGTGTTCATCGCGGCGTGGCTCACAGGAGCCGAAAGGAGGGAACCGGCCGAGCGTCCACCAACAGACGAGTGGGCAGACAAGCCGTGGCCTGGCCAGGCCGTTAGCATCACCGAGCCACGTGAAGGAATGGAGTGTTGGTAGGGCTACCTTGACCAACCTCGACAACATTACGCCACGTGAAACGAACCAGACACGAGTTCACCGTCTCCTTCCACCTACGTCGAATATCCATAAGAGGCACATTCACGGACAGAACACAGACAAGAGGCTACGGCGGGCTGGGGAGTTACTGCTAAGGGCCACGGCGTCCTGTGGGGGTGACGGAACGTTTTAGAAACAGAGTGGGGATAGCTGCACGGCATTGCGAGTGTGACCAATGCCACTGGAACTTGTACACTGGAAAGTGTTAAATGGCACATTTGATATTCTACCACCCCCCCAAAACCCCTCTAGAGTGGCTAAGAAAACATGTCACGGATTACCACGTGAGGTGCGGGCCGTCGGTTCCGGCCCTCAGGCTCAGAGCGGGCGACACCAGATCCCTTGGGTGCACCAGCAAGGGCTCTGTGCTAGACATGGGCCTGGGGTGAGGCGGTGGGTGAAATTAAAAAAAAAAAAAAAAAATATATATATATATATATATATATATATATACATAAAATACATAGACCTAATAGTAGGAACATGACAATGTTTTCAGGATGCTCCAAAATGTGCTTCAAGAGCTTCAGATAAGAGATCACACCTGGTGGCGGGGATCATTAGAGGGTTCATGAAGGAGGCGAACTTGAGCTGCCCTTGAAGGTCAGGTAGGAAGAAAGGAGGCTTCGGGAGAAGAAACAGCACAAGGAAAGATGTGGAGGGTGTATTTTAGCATGGAGTCCAGTTCGGCTGGAGACGACTCCAAGCAGGGAGGTAGCTGGAAAGGTAGAGGGGCCAGGGCCGGGTGCCATGTGGCCAAATCAAGGATGTCCCACTTACTTTGAACGGAAGGATGAAGCCCTCCACGCTGTCCCTGAGACCGGTTAGCTGCGCATCAGTGAACACAATGGACTGGAAAGAGGAGGCGCCTGCACAGCTTGGTGAGAGTTGAGGAGGGTCTGGGCCTGGGCAGTGGCCGTGGGGTGGGAATGATGGGAGCATGGGGGCAGAAAGGGGGCTCTTTGGAGGTGTGACGGCTCGACACTGATGGCTGGCAGGGGGACAGGGAGCGTCAGATGGGGCGGAGGTGGGGGCTGCGTTTTCTAGGATGTAGATGATTTTCAATTCATTTAGCAATGAAGATGAAGAGAGAGGGATGTATGTTGAGGGGACAGTTTTCTTTGGCATCATTCTGAGTCCAATCCTTGTCTGTTTTTTAGGTTAGGAGAGACCGAAGGAGTAGCATCGGTGGCACGGGGGAGACCGGAGATGGGAGAGAGGAAGAAAGGTGAACCCGTGGAGCAGAGGAAGACACAGAGGCAGCCACGTGGGGAGACCGGGCAGAGGGCAGGGTGACGTGGGCAGAAGGGAAGGGAGGAAGGGTGGGATAAAGAGATGATTTGTTAGTGGAGAGAAAGAAAGATGGCTCCATACTTAAGACAAGAAATGTTACGGGTGGAGGGACTGAGCAGAAAGGGAAAAGGACTCATGGACATGGACAACAGTGTACGGATTGTGGGGTGGAGGGAGGTATGAGAGGACTAAGTGGAGCCCTGGCTGGTGTAGCTCAGTGGATTGAGCGCGGGCTGGGAACCAAGGCATCCCAGGTTCGATTCCCAGTCAGGGCACATGCCTGGGTTGCGGGCCAGGTCCCCAGTGAGGGCCATGTGAGGAGCAACCATACATTGCTGTTTCCCTCTCTGTCTCCCTCCCTTCCCCTCTCTCTAAAAATAAAATAAATAAAATCTTAAAAAAAAAAAAAGAGGACTAAGTGGTAATGGGGAAAAAAAACATAATAAAGATTAAAAGAAAAAGAAATGGAGGCACCTACGGCAAGAGAGGGGGCTGGGAGTGACAGCTGGCTGATCAAGGGCCCATCGACCGCAGAAGGGGACAGAGGGAGCCAGCGGAGAAGGACCGAATGATGGAGGCTGGAACAGAGACACACCGCACACCCGCCCCAGGGCCCAGCCGCGATGCCCAGCCCTCGAAGCGGAGAGAGTGGAAAACCTTTTGACGGGCGGGGTAGTTTCTAAGTACGCTTAGGATTAGTGTTACAAAAACCCAGGGAGTGAGGCATTCTTGGATCATGGAAGGCACATCTTTGAAATGGTCAACCATGGGGTTTTCTGAGCTTCGCAGGGAAACAAGGTGGACTTGGAGCGACTGGGAGAATGAGAGACGTGAGGCCAAGAGGTCGTGCCGAGTAGGAGTGGGAAGGAGGGAGGGAGGAAGGAAGGAGGAAGGGAAGGAGGGAAGGAAGGAGGGACAGAGGGAGGGACGGAGGGAGGGAGGGAGGGAGGAGTTGTGAAAATACTTGTAACCCCTTAGGCCAAGTGTGGCGAGAGGCAGTGGCACTCGGGTCCACGTCAGGAAGGACTGCCAAGCCTGTGTCCAGGCTCAGTTGGACCACGTGCCCCGTGACATCCGTCACAGGCAAAGCAAAGGAGAGGACAGCCGCGGCCATAGCCGTCAACCCTATGAGATGGCGGTCAGAGATTTCGGGCTGAACAGACTGCGGGAGGAACAGTCCCACGTAACGGCGAAGTCCAAGCAGCCTGGCCGCCCTCGCGGAGGCCTGGCGTGTCCTGCGCCTGCCAGCGCCGTGGCGAAGAGGGCTGGAAAACCAGCAGGGCGGGATGTTTGGACGGTCAGTCGTGGGGGCGCCCAGGGCTTTGGCAGTGGCGGCAGTAAAGAGGGTGGGACCCCCTCAGTCCAGGAAGAGGGCGACTCCCTTGAAGTCAGTGGATGGAGGAGAGGGCGGCAGGCAGTGGAATCGGAACCCAGGACGCGCAGGAGAAGAGGGTGTGGGAGAATGGTGACGGGAGCCAGTCTGCTTCCAACACTAAGCTCTAAGCCTCGAGGGCAGGACCTCGGCCTCCTCGTTGCATCTGCAGACCTGGCAGAGCCCAGCGCATGGCAGGGGCTCAGGAATTACGGGTGGGACGCAGGGGAGCAGCTCTAGGGAGCAAGTATTTCCTCCCCACCCCGCCCTCTCACCCCATGAGTCGGGGAACTGACGAGAAAAGCAGCCAATGATGGGAAGTGGCACCGTCAGGAGGAAGTGAGGTGGATGCTGGCAGGACGGGTGCGGGCAGGGGTGGGCGGGGGCGGCGGCCTTGAGTCCTGAGGGACCGCAGGGGGAGCCTGCTCCTAGGGCCTCGGGTAAACTGCAGAGGGTAAGCACCCCGCTCTGCGGACAGCTCGGGGAAGCCCATCTCCCTTTAATGAAACAGCGCAGAGCGCAGGCCCTTCTGCGGGGAGACTGGCCTTATCTAAAAGAGGTTCCCAGGAAACACAGCCGTGTGAGAGAAATCAGACACAGGTCCGGGATCTAATCCCAACTCTGCCAACCACGTCTGTGCCCTTTGGAGTAAATGCTGAACGACTCCACGCGCTCACTCATTCATGCACTCATTCACGCATTCATTCATTCATCCCTGGGCCTCAGCGTCCTCGCTTTGCGATGGGCTTGGACCTCTGCCGCCCCCACTTCATGAGCTTGCTCTGATGATAAAAATGAAAGCTGCTTCAAAACATCTCACATGTGAGCTCCCCAGGCGTCCCACGGAAACGAAGTTCAGGTAACTATCTCTTGTGCTTTAAAATGTTGCGTGACAGGTTTGAAATAAGTGGGGCACCCACTGGGGCTTAGAGTGTGCTGTGATCCCGGGACGTGGTAGTGTTTATCACAGTGGGGACGCCTGTACCAAAGGGAAGCACGATGCACACCTGGCCTCTGCCTGTTGCCTGTCCTCACGCAGGCGGAACCCACACGGCCCCGGGACTACACCTTGTCCAGCTGGTTTGGGAAATAAATGCATCGGACGCTTTGTCACGGAAGCCGCTGTCCTCGGAGTGTGTGCGCCGTGCAGCCACAAGGAAGGGAAGCTAGGAAACATCTAAAGCAGTAAATGATCACTCGCGCCCAGACAGGGCGGCGTCCCTCCAGACGAGTCGCGGAACCTGGCTGCACCTGCATTTCTGCAGCGTGCCCTGGAGCGATGCTGGGGACAGGGCGCGGAGCTGGAAGCCAGGAGCTCCCGCTGTGAGAGCGGAACTGGGACACGTCTGATTTAACGCGAGTGGATCCAAGAAAATCAGTGTTTGGAAAGCGGCAAGAGACAAAAAACGCCTTGTTACCCGAGTGAAGTGGGCCCCGCGGCAAGAACCGCGCGCAGAGGAGCTGGAGGGGCCGTGAGGGGCCGTCTCAGGGCAACCTGCGGCGAATGAGCCGTCTCTTCGCGTACCAGGGCATCGGGATGATCTGTCAACTGGTGATTCTGCTGTAGGTCATGGGGGACACGCGGGGCGACCTCTGGGCCTGGCTGCCCACTCGGGGGTCCGTGATAACAACCCGGGGACTCGGTGTTGAGAAGAATGAGACTCTGCATGAGGGCTGGTGACAGGCGAGGACCAACCAAGACGAGTAGGACGCCACTGGTAAAAAAACTGTCCTGAGAAGGAAAATCCAAGCGCTGTGGTTTCTTTCTTTTTCTTTGTTACTTTAAAAAATGTTACTTAGTTATTTTTAGAGAGGGGGAAGGGAGGGAGAAAGAGAGGGAGAGAAACATCAATGTGTGGTTGCCTCTCTCACACGCCCCTAACTAGGGATCCTGCCCACAGCCCAGACATGTGCCCTGACTGGGAATCGAACCAGTAACCCTTCAGTGCACAGGCTGGCACACAAGCCACTGAACCACACCAGCCAGGGCGTGATTTCTTAAATAAATAAATTCTGGCTGAGCAAGGACAGAGAGAAAAATACAAATAGAAAAGAGAGGGACAAAGAAAGAGAACGGAAGGCCGGCCAGATTGAAGAGGTGCAGGATCTACCGATGAGGGATATTATAGAGAATGATCTGGGGGCACCGTTCAGCTCAGCGGGGTAAGCAGGCCCCAAATATAGATAGGTCCCTAAAACTACAGCTCTCTTCCAGAGAGCAGGATTCCCTTCCTCTCTGACTGTCCCCAGGGCTTCGAGCAGATGGGCAGGAAGTCCTTCCAGAAGGAACGGGCCAGAGTCGACACCCTCTGGCGTGGCCCCGGGCGCTGCGCCGTGGGCCGTGCCTCCGCTGGCAGCTCGCAGTCAGGGCGGAAGCCGAGGGAGGCCTGACTCACCAGTCCTCAGCGCTGGAGCACGGGTGGGCAGGCCCGCGCGCGATGAGTCACCGGAGCTGCGAATGCTATTCTGAGCTGCCAGGACACGGATGCTCTTGCTGGCACCCTGGCACCCTGCGCCGTTTCTCTCCTTCCGCATCGGGCCGTCAGGGGACAAGTGCTGTAGGAAGGGAGTATTTGAGCTTTTTTAGCCCAAGGCAGAACCTACGTAACTCTTTCTATCTGTCCTGCTTCCCTCCTCGGTTCCTGGAAGTCACCGAACTGAAACTGAGAGCCGCCGCCTCCCAAGCCCCACTGAGGTGGCTTTGCTGAGAAACCATTTCAGCGAAGGGCAGGGGAGGGCAGGGCATACCTTGTGGAATTTCCCAAATGAATCACCTGGATTTTTTATTTTGACCGAAAGTGCCCAAGAAGTATGTAAGTTTAAGTTTCAGATTCTACGGGGCAAAACCAGACCGGTACCCAGAGCTCTGCATGGGAGTGTGGCACTTGGGTTCATTTCTCCATCTATCCGGCTCCCACTGGAGCCGTGTGAGGAGTTAAGTGCTGTGGGGGCTCAGGCACTTCGATGAGAGTGTGTCTTTGTAACATCGTCCTGCTGCTCTACGTTAAACTACAGGGGGAGGTCCTTTGCCTCTCACGGTCTGTCTCCCAGGCCCTTGGGATGGGCGCTGGGAAGTGCGGCGCTCACGCTTCGGGAAGACGGGAAACACAGTCCATTCCATTGACAAATATTTGCTGAAAACGAGGAAGGCATTTAGGGGGGTTACAGAGATGAAGGAGGCACCCTCAAGGAGATTAAGTCTAGCAGAAGAGATAAAATATGTACACAAGTCATTGCCAAGGAGCACTGAGTCCTACAGGACACGGGGAAGGAGAGTTACCTGGGGTGAGGAAAGCCAGGCAGGCTTCGCGAACGGTGCCTTGGACAACAAGGACAGCTCCCACGAGGGAAGACAGCAAGCAAAGGTGGCGGCAAAGCAGAGAAGGCTGTCTCATTTTTCTACAGGAATGTGGGGAGACAAACAATGTGAAGAAGTCCCCTGGCTGGTGTGGCTCAGTGGATTGAGAGCTGGCCTATGAACCGAAAGGGCACCGGTTCGATTCCCGGTCAGGGTATGTGCCTGGGTTATGGGTTGGGTCCTGGTGAGGCGTGTGTGGGAGGCAGCCGATCGATGTTTCTCTCCCTCTCTTTCTTCCTTCCTTCCCCTCTCTCTAAAAATAAATAAAACTTTTTAAACAAAGGATGTAGAGAAGCACCTTGGGTTTGGATGCGCAGGGCCTTAAACCACAAGCTTACCAGCTGCGGCTCAACCCGGTGGGCATGGAGACCTCGGTGCAGACCCTCAACAGGGTGAGAGTCGGGATCAAATGAGAGTCCCCACAAGCTGAGTCTGGCAGCGTGCCTGCAGGATGGATCAAAGGGGAGAGAAATCAGAGGCGAGGAACTTACGTTTTATTTCAGATGGGAGTCAGGAAGGCCTGAACAAAGGCGGTAACCATGGGGATGAAAAGGTGTGTACAATGTTACGGACCGGATTAAACAGGGCCTGAATTTTCACTGGATGTGCGCAAATGAGAGAGGGAGACAAAGACAGGAAAACTAGCAACCACCAGAGATATATGTGTTTTTTCCAACTAAATTTTAAGCTGGCTTGACTGAGAAAATGACAGTGTTAATAATGAGCCTACGGACACGATGAGGAGGGAGGGATTTAGAGGAATGTCCTCCCTGGGGAGGGCCAAGTAGATGCCCAGAACGCAGGCAAAAATACTTACGAGAGAGACCAGGGTGGAGAGAGATCTGGACGCAGGGCTGACAGTGAACCGGGGGGACACAGCAAAGAAAAGCACCCTGAAGGTGGAACTAACACAATGACCTACACTTAGAGAAGGGAAGAAGCAAACAGAATGGGGGGAAGTATGAAGAATGAGAACTGACTGAGTCCCAGCCACATTCCTGGGCTCAGAGATGCGCCTGTATGGCTCTCTGCGAAGCCTCCTCTCCCCTTTACAGATGAGAACACGGAACCCCCTGTCGGTCCACCGAGCCACCAAGATGCCCACGTCAGGACCCGAGAGCCACTGCGTCCAAATCCACCTCTTTCACCTCTTACGATTCACACCTTGTAAATTCGACCTTCATCTCCAGACTCTGTTCCCTTCCCCTAACCTTTCTGTAGGCCCCCAATTCTTCCCGGCTTTGCCAACGACCTCCTATCCCCAGGCCTCCCCATTTGGGGTCTCGCCCATCACCAGTCCAGTGTCCTTCCCTAGCCCCCAAGCGTTCCCCACCAACGCGGTCCTCATAAAGCCTGCAGAAGCTCACTGGGCCCTTGGTAAGATGCCCCACTGGCTCCCCAGGGTGTCCTCAGGCCCCTTCCTTGCAAGTGCCCCACACTTGTGCCTCACAGGCACGCCTGTGGGTCGCAGAATCCAGCCACCTTCCCATGTCTGCACGTACTCCCTCTCCCCCGAGACTGTCTCCTACAGTTGTTCAGGCGCCATGTCCTCAAGTTGTACCGATCTTCCCCAGGGCCCATGTCCTGCGCCCCTCACTGCCCGGCCACCCTGCCACAGCGCAGCACTTACCACGCTGCAGGATTTATTCTGTGCGATGGTCTCTCTCACTGCGTTATCAGTAGTTCAGGGGCAGGGGTTTCTTTTACATTCCGGTGTCTAACACTCAACATTTCCTGGCAGAATTCATAAAACAACCAATTCAAAGTCAAGTTTGATTCTGAGTTCACCTTCCTTCCAGTACACTCTGAAGTCAGGCAGCAGAAAACGAAGCGGGATGGTGTAGGACTGAAAGGCAAGAGGCTGTCCATGAGAAACCACAGCCAACATCATACTCAGTGATGAAGGCTGGACGCCTTCTTCCCTGGAGCTGGGGCAGGACAGGAGCGGCCGCTCTCACTGCCTCTGCTCGACGCCGTTCTGGGGGTTCTCACCAGGGAAATCAGACAGAAAGAAGAAATCACAGTGTCCAGGTTGCTGAGGAAGAACTAAACTGTCTCTAGTCCCAGATGATGTGACCTCACATATAAAAAATCCTCAGGAACCCATAAAGGAATTATTAAAACAAAAAACAAGTTCAGGTAGGTTGCTGGATATAAAATCAATACACAAGAATCAATTGTATTTCTGTATATTAGCGATGAACAAAATGAGATGAAATTAAGCAGTCCCGGCTGGTGTGGCTCAGTGGGTAGAGCACTGGCCTGCGAACCAAAGTGTCGCCGGTTCGATTCCCAGTCAGGGCGCATGCCTGGGTTGTGGGCCAGGTCCCCAGTAGGGGGCGCGTGAGAGGCAACCACGCATTGATGTTTCTCTCCCTCTTCTTTCTCCCTCCCTTCCCCTCTCTTTCAAAATAAATAAATAAAATCTTTAAAAAATAAAAATAGAAATTAAATAATTTCCTTTACAATAGTATCAAAAAGAAAAAATGCTTATGAATGAATATAACGAAAGATGTACAAGGCTTATACACTGACAACTATGAAACGCCGTTTGAAGAAAATTAAAGGAGACCTAAGTCAGGGCACAGACACCCCATATTTGTGGACTGGAAGATTTCATGTCATTACGATGGCAATGCTTCCCAAACTCATCAACAACACAGTCTCTTTCAAAACTCCAGCTGTCTTTTTTTTTCCTTTTTGCAGAAATCAACAAACTAATTCTAAAATTCATGTGGAAATGCAAGGGACCCAGAATCACCCGATCAAAATTGAAAAAGAAGAACAGAGTTGGAGGACTCACACTTCCTGATTGCAAAACTTACTACAGAACTTCAACGACCAGGACTGCGTGGCAATGGCGTAAGGACAGCCACATACCGTAGACCCATGAGACGCAGAGATCGATGGAACAGAACTGAGAGCCCAGAAGTAAATCCTTACATTCATGGCCAATTGATCTTTGACAAAGATGCTGGACAATCCAATGGGGAACCACTTGTCTTCTCAACAAATGGTGCTGGGACAACTGGATATCCATATGCAAAACAATGAACTTGGACTCCTGCCTAATATATATCAAGTACAAAAATGAACTCAAAATGAATCATATACCTGAAGGTAGGAGCTACACAATAAAACTCAGAAGAAAACTTAGGAGTAAATCTGCACGGCCTTGGATTAGGCAAAGATACCTTATAAAGTTCAGGTGACGCCACTTCACTTTTATGCAAGACATCCATTAGTACCTGTTCTCACTAACCAAAAGAAATCCAAACATGTTTTTTTGCATTTATGAAAAAAGCCATTACCGTACCATCTTTCAGAAAAGCGAGGCAGCTTCACGTGAACTCAAAGAAAGCAGGGAATACCGGTCTACCAAAGAGACCTGAAAACATAAATCCACACGAAAACTTGTACCCAATATCATGGTAGCATTACTCATAATAGCCCAGAAGTAGGGATAACCCAAATGCCCACCGATTGATAAATGAATAAACCAGGTGTGGCGTACACATGCAATCCAGTCATACTATGGAATAAAGATCTGATACTTACTACACTGGAAATGAGCCTTTGTCTCGGGAGGACCTGCGGGATTTTAATTTAAGGAGGTGCCAGAGTGGTGACACAGAGAGGCCACTGCCATGAAAAGAAGATTTTTTTTTTTAAAGATTTTATTTATTTCTTTTTAGAGAGAGGGGAAGGGAGGGAGACAGAAAGGGAGAGAAACAGCAATGAATGGTTGCTCCTCACATGGCCCTCACTGGGGACCTGGCCTGCAACCCAGGCATGTGCCCTGACTGGGAATCGAACTGGGACCCTTTGGTTCCCAGCCCGCGCTCAATCCACTGAGCTACACCAGCCAGGGCAGAAAGAAGATTTGTATCACTTACAGTTCCTGGCACATCACCACCGCACAGAGCCACCTGGGGAAGCTCCAGTTGGCGTCGGGAGGCAGAGGAGCCAGCCGGAGCCTGTGCTGTTTTCTGCAGGGAAGGCAAGGCAGGGCGGGGAGACTGCTCAGGACTGGCTGGTCCGAAGGCTTTGGGAAGGGGCTGGCCCCAGGTGTCTGGTACCCGGCCTGGGGCTGATTTAGGGCAGGGGAATATTGGCTTGGTGTGCGAGAGTGATAGAGGAGACGGTTAGTTGGCGTGTGGGCTCTGGACTAGGTTGTTTTCAGGTGAGAAGGGCTCCAGGGTGAGCCCTTCCTGTCTCTAGGGACTGGCTCGCCCTGGTAGGGCAGTCTCTGCCCAGTCAAGGCGGCTACAACTGCAGGCGCATCAAGAATAGAGACAATTTTTAAATACAATTAGCACAGCCCTGACCAGCTGGTTGGAGCATCGTCCTGCAAAGCAAAAGGTTGCCAGTTCAATTCCCAGTCCAAACACATACCTGGGTTGCAGGTTCAGTCCCCAGCTGGGGTGCATACATATATAGAAAAAACTTTGTAACCTCACATTAGGTTACTAATACATTGCCTGATGTCTCATATAACTTGGAAAAGAATTAATGTTCTCTTATTCCACATATAGGCGATCGCTGTTTCTTTCTCACATAGATGTTTCTCTACCTCTCTGTTTCTCCCTCCCATCCTCTCTCTCTAAAAATAAGTCAAAATGAAAATTTAAATAAATAAATATATATAATTAACACAGCTCTCTGATGAATGGATGCCAAATAGACAAATAGAGAACCTAAGAAAACTCAGTTAAAACAGCCTTGAAAACATCATGCTAAGTGAAAGAAGCCAATCACAAAGGCAATTCCATTTATATGAAATGTCCAGAATTGGCAAATCCATAGACACAGGACGTACACCAGTAGTTGCGTGGAGCTGGAGAGAGGAGAGTGGAGACTGAGAGCTGATGGGGTTTCTTTTGGGGATGACAAAAATGTTCCAGATAGTAGTCACAGGCTCAGAACTCTGTGAATATCCCTAAAACTGTTGCATACTTTCATTGGGCGGCTTATAGGGCAGGTGCAAATTAGATCTCAATAAGGTTGCTATCTAAAGAAAAAGACAAGGGAAGAGAGGTGTTCAATACTCTCACAAACAAAACACCGGTGGAAGAGAATTGTCACCACTGCTTACGCTCACATCTCCGGTCTCCCCGATTTTCTACCTAGAGCGGAGGCAGGATCTCTTGAGTTACCCCAGCAGCCCTGATTGGCGTGGTCAGTTGGTTGGGCATCAGCCCGCGGAGTGAAAGGTCGCCGGTCCAATTCCCAGTCGGGGCACAAGCCCGGGATGCAGATTCGGTCCCCAGTCTGGGAGCATACAGGAGGCAACCAATGGATGCTTCTCTCTTGCTTTGATGTCTCTCTTTCCCTTCCTCTCTCTCTAAAAAGCAATGAAAGAATGTCTTTGGGTGAGGATAAAAAAAAAAAAGATCCTGAAGGCTGCGAGTCTAGGGGGGACAGGTTCTCTTTAACCGTCAGATGGCGTTCCCACCTACAGTTAAGGAGAAACCAGAATGTGTGGGAATTATGGCAAAGTCGAGGACTCATTGTCCAGTAATAAGAGAGCTATTTAATGTAAGAATCTAGCCCTGCTGGCTAGTAGCTCAGTTGGTTAGAGCATTGTACCAATATGCCAAGATTGTAGGTTTGATCCCCAGTCAGAATACATGTAAGAATTAACCAATGAATGCATAACTAAGTGAGACAGCAAACTCATCTTTTTTTTTTCAAAGAATTTATTTATTTATTTTTAGACAGAAGGGAAGGGAGGGGGAAAGAGAGGGAGAGAAGCATCAATGTGTGGTTGCCTCTCACATGGCCCCCACTGGGGACCTGGCCCACAACCGAGGCATGTGCCCTGACTGGGAATCGAACCGGCGACCCTTTGATTTGCAGCCCGCGCTGCCCCACTGGGCTACACCAGCCAGGGCAAACTAATCTCTCTCTTTTAAAAAAAAATCAATAAAAAAATTTTTTTTAAAGAATCCAAAATCTTGCTGCCAAAATCACTCAAAAACATTTCGAGCAGTTTATTCAACAAAGACCACTAGCCAGTTGTGTGGGTAGTGGGTTTGCAGGAACTGGGGTGAGAAAATGAACGATATTAAACTGAGCTGCCAGAAGACATCTGATCTTCAAACAATTTAAGACTGAAAAATGAGTGAAAATTGGGGCTAGAGATATTTAGTAGTCATCTGTAGGTTTTGGCAAAACATGAAAGGTAAACTTTCTGAAGGAAGAAGTATTGGAAGTAGAACAGAGAAAATTAAACATTTACTTAGTTCTACCTTCCACTTACCTGCCACTCTTAGGAGGGGAGTTTTCAGAAGTGATTAGAAGACAGTACTGACTTTCTAGAATTTTCTACATGGGTTGAGGACAGGCTGAAAACAGACTCGGAAGAGAACACAGAAGATGAAACAGTTTTGTTTGGAGAGTTTTCTTGGGAATTGAGAACTAGAAGGAAAAGGGGAAATTAAATTGGAGAGGAAAGTAGAATTCAAAGAATGAGAAAGGAGTCAACAACTTCCACAGTAAAGAACTGGACTGCCAGAGTTGATCAGAAGTCCGCAGCTGGAAGAATCGTTTCTATGAAATTTAAGACTGGAAGCTTACGAAGCTGGAAGGGAGAGACTGGACTGCCTTCAAATATACCCAGAGAAAATACACATCTGGGTTGCTTCAGAGGAAGAATTAGGACCAACGGAAGACACGATAAGGAGATTTCCACTTGGTAGGAACACGGATTTTCGAACAGTTAGAGCTTTTCCACAATGGAATGGCCTCACAAGGGAGAGTGTGCTCTGTCTCTGTGAGAGTCCATTTCCAAGTGCGTGTCCAGGTCACAACCGGTTGTTAGGACGACACAAATGAATTCACACACTGAGGAGGAGGAATAAGCTCCTTTTAGCTCTAACCTCCATAATTCATCATTCAAAGCTGGAGTCCAGATTAGGGAAGGAATAGCTGGCGCATGAAAAGTGGTTTTCAGAGGTATACCACCCGGGTTTTGCATGGGCAGACCCCTGGGCTCGCTGGTCGACCACCCAGATTTTCCTAGGTACACACGCAGGTCTGCATGAGGAGATCCTCTATTTGGAGAACTCGTTCACTCTTCATAGTAGAAGGCATGGTGGCGGCAAGGCATGGAGGGGATGGTTGAAGGTCTCAATGGAGGAGCCTGCAGAGTTTAAAGACTAAAGAGGGGGAAAAAAAATGGTGGTGAGGAACTAATCAAAGGGAGTGGTATTCAGACGGAAGTTAATTCCCGGGAGAGACAGAGAACTGTCCAAGTGGAGAGACTCCAGATAACCTTGATCTCTTGGTGAAACAAGCTGACATCTGTCATCGGCTGTTGATAGCAGGCTGGGGACAGGAGGAACTGAGAACTTCAACAAGAATAACTTGCCGGGAGGGTTTCAAAACAAACGGATATAAAGTAATAACGAAATAAAAAACATGTGGCACTTTCCGGTGCTGAAAAGTACAGCAGGCAGTCTTTGCGACTTTGTCTCCCCCTGCTGAGTCAGAAAGTACAGCAGCCGGATATACAGAAGAGGGCTTGATACTGAGCTGTTTCTTCGGG
>PVJI01002502.1:0-81864 GCA_004026765.1 Micronycteris hirsuta | reverse complement strand
AGGTTCTTTTCTTAACTAATTTATCCCTTTATCCAGAGGCTGTTTCAACAGCCAGTGAGTGAGTGATGGTGAGACCAGGGTGGGGGCCACCCTCCCGGCTCCACATGGGTTGTTCTTTCTTTATTTCACAGTCCTTCAACATCTTCATTCCATGAATCAAAGGCAAGTCATGTAGGCTATTCACGAGGCACAATTTTTTAATGGAAATCAACTGTAAAACTGGCAGGTTCATGAAACTTCCTATGGTGAGGCTAGGGAACCCACCAGAACATTAAATAACTAAGCAAATGCACACACACAGGATCTAGGGCTCTGGTACCCTGGTGTCGCTCTTTAGGGCATGATAATAACTATCAAACAAGGTGAAGGCCTTTGAAGTCCTCAGATGAAAGGTTTTTACCTAAATACAATTATCCCATTAAAATCCTCAACGACATGCCCATTACACAGGGTGGCCCTTGCATACGCATTTCACTGCTGACGAAGTTTGAAGATGACAACTTCCTTGTGATAAAGAGGACTTAAAATAGTCTCAAGTGACTTTGCTACTCTTCCTCTCCTTTCTAAAAGGGTAAATGGAAAAACTGATTTCTTTAATCAGAGGGCGAGAGCAGCCAGCAAAAAGCTGACGGACGGCATTTTAGAAGCCAGAGCCTCACTTGAAGTGAAAGCTTCCCTGGGAGGAAGGGGAAGCGCAGGGACCTTGGCCAAGGGGGAAGAGGCAGACCTGGCTAAGGTGGGAGCGTGACATGAAATAATCCCACGGGCCCTACCCAGGGCCCGGGAAGGAAGGGGTTACAGTGCAGTCCTCCTGAGCCACAGACAACAGGGCCAGGAAAAAGAGGGAAGAGTGTTTTAAAAGGTAAACCTGAGCAGAAGGCACCACAGAGACACTAAGGTGCGGGTGCCAGGGTGGCTCTGAGGGGCTGCGGGGGGCAGGGCGCTCAGTAGAGCAGCAGGTGCGGGGCTGGGATGGTTTACACGCAGAGGCTCCCGGCATGAGACAGGCCCGCGCAGCCTCCAGGGAGCTCGCCCTCGGAGAAGAGGAGAGCGGTTGCACGGTGTATAGCTCAGAAGTAAACCCAGGACAAGATTAAGTTAAATGAGGAGCGGCCACATGGCGTAATGGAAAAGACACTGGAGTTAAGTCAAAAGGCCTGGGCTGTGACTTAGCCTCTGTTCTATCGCTTACCAGACTGTGTGACCCTGGGCAGATCACTTAACCTCTCTGAGCCTGTTCTCACATCCAAGGCACAGAACCAGCTGCCCTGACTACCTTACAAAGATGCGGTGGGATTGTGTGTATAAAATATATACATATGAAGTCTGTACAGAAAAAGGGCAGCCATTGTTAATATAAAGAGAACAGTTTGTATGACATGGATGTAGCCTGGCAGCCAAGGAGAGTGGACTGGAATGCGCATGTGTGAACAATGACGACTTCACTGTACTAGTCAGTGGGGGCATCAGACGCAGATGAGGGAGCAAGTGCACTGTGTGACCGTCACATTCAAAATGACTGAGTAATGAATCTGCATCAAATTTTGTGTTAAGTGAAACTATTCGGATGATTCAGAAGGCCACAGCTGTGGGCAACTGGTGATTGGCACCTTCATCACAACAACGCACCTGCTCACGCATCACGTCTGGTGCAGTTTTTTGGCGAAACAACAAATCTCCCAGGTGATTCAGCCCCCTGACAGCCCAGATGTGGCACCCTGCAACTTCTGGTTTTTCCCAAAACTAAAATCACCTTTGAAAGGGAAGAGATTTCAGATCTTTGATGAGATTCAGGAAAATCCAACAGGGCAGCTGATGGCGACTGGGAGAACTGTGTGAGGTCCCAAGGCGCCTACTTTGGAGGTAACTAAGGTGCCACTGTCCTCTGTACAATGTTTCTTGTATTTTGTATCTTCTTCAATAAATGTTTCCATTTTTTATAAGACATGGCTGGGTACCTTCTGAACAGACCTCATATATACATACATACATACATACATGTGCACACACTTAGATACCTAAAGTTATACTTAGATACATAGTTACATAACAGTTACATGTAATGTAGTCATCGGTTACATATAATACACACATATATAATCATTTGACTTGTATCATCACATATAGAAACATCTGTATTTCATATTTAATCTAATTTATTCTGCATATATACTAAAACAAACTTTGTCACCAGAAACGCACAGGGCATTTAAGGAAAAGCAAAAAGATGACGACCCTGAATCTGAAAGTCCAAGAGGCCACGTGGGAAGGTAAACCTGCTGTCCTGATTAAATGGCTTCAGCGTCCTTGGACATGGAACTGACTCTTTGACTCTCACAACTTAATTGAGGAAATGACAACTTACCCACCAACAACCAGAGAGCAAAACAAGGCAGTAAAATCAGCCAGCCTGGGGCAGACTGTGTGGTCTACCTACACCAGGTCCGGGGCGGTGCAGGGGGAATGAAGACAGCAGCTGGAACACACAGCCGGACACGCGGGCCGTTCACTGCGGGAGGCCGTGGCCTACACAAGGCAAGGGGCTGTGCGGGGTCGGGAGCCACAGCCCGCTGTGCCCACCCTCCACTCCCTCATTCTCTTTCCACCCTTTCTAGCGCGATCAGCGCTTATTCAGGACCAACCACGCAAGGAACAGGGACTGGAGAGAAAGAGCAACATTTTCCCTGGGGAGTTAGAGATAAAAATAGGTAAGACTGAAACAGCTAAGCATCAAAGAAGTAATACTGATTTTGCTACCAAAGGAAGGCGAGAAGGTAGAGGGCTACACAGGTTGGCTGGGGAAGGTTTGTTGGATTACATGATGCTTGGCCAAGCCTTGAAGGAAAATTAAGATTCAGACAGCTGAGTGTTAAAAAGGGTTATTAGAGCGCTGGGGTGGCTCAGTGGACTGAGCACCAGCCTGCGAACCAAAGGGTCGCTGGTTTGATTCCCAGTCAGGGCACCGGCCTGGGTTGTGGGCCCAGTTGGGGGTGCGGGAGAGGCAACCACACACTGATGTTTTTCTCCCTCTTTCACCCTCCCTTTCTCTAAGAACAAATAAAGAAAATCTTTTTAAAATAAAATTATATAGGTTTCAAGTGTGCAATTTTTAAAAAAAGTTATGAGAGACAAGAAGTGTGCATCGAGACAAGGTTTGAACCACAATTTGAATATACCAACACTACTCAACGGCACACTTAACATGATGGAGATAATCAATTTTATGTGTATGCTATCACAGTAATTTTTTTTTAATCCTTGCCCAAGGACATGTTTTAACTGATTTTAGAGAGAGGGGAAGGAGAAAAAGAGAGAGAGATAAACATCAATCAGTTGCCTCCTGTACGCACCCTGACCAGGGATTGAACCCACAACCTAGGTGTGTCCGCTGACTGGGGATCAAACCCGGAACATTTTCATGTACAGGATGATGCTCCATGCAACTGAGCCACCCGGCCAGGGCCACAATTGATTTTTTAAATTTTTTTTAAAAAAATTTTATTGATTTATAGAGAGGGAAAGGGAGGGAGAAAAGGAAGGAAAAGATCAGGCGTGAGAGAAACATCAATGTATGGTTGCCTCTCACACGCCCCCTACTGGGGACCTGGCCCGCAACACAGGCATGTGCCCTGACTAGGAATCTAACTGGTGACCCTTTGGTTTACAGGCCTGCACTCAACCCACTGAGCCACACCAGCCACGGCTTTTTTTTTTTTTTTTTTTAAATTTTAAAACAGGTGCTTCCTAAACAGAAAATAACTTTTTTAAGGAAGATATGAACGCACACTGCCATAGGCAGTGAGAAGTGAGCTGAAGAGTCTGATTCCGCGGAGGGTTCGCGTGGAGGCCACGGGCGACTCAGCAAAGCAGGCTGACGCTGGACTGAAAACCCTCACCACAGGTGGCATCTGATCCCCTCACCGAGGTTTCCAACTTCACGGTCCAAGGACGGGCTTCAAGTTTTGGCCCGTGACACCCTATAATAAACTTCAACTGTTTGTTCACATGTGTATTTTGACCTAGAGAGACAGTAAATGGCTTTCAGATTCTCCAAAGGGTTTATGACTTAGAAAACTTGGGAACCACTCACGCAGGCCATCGGCAGAGGGGTCTGTGTGGGACGGGACATAGATGAGCTGTTAAAAGCCAAGCCCGTTTCCCTCGGGACTCACTGTTAACTGAACACTAGACAGCATTTAACAAACGGACGCCACGCCTGCCGTTAGCGGTTTCTTCCTCACTAAGTGGCTAACAGAGCCACTGGCAATTTATGAGAGCAGCTCACCAGGGTGACACCTCCTGTAGGAAGGAAACTAGCAGAGGGAGAGCAGAGAAGGGAAGCCAGTAAAAGGGACAGGAGGTGAGAAGACGCAATAAATCCAAGTGCCACAGAAGTCAAAGGAAGAAAGTCCTGGGGGAGACGAAGCAGTTACCAATGTCAAGTACAAGAGACAGATTAAGAAAGATAAGGGAATGTCAAAAAAAAAAAAAAAAAGATGTCCAATTCTATGACCTTCAGATGCACGGTTCCTGTCAGGTGATGAAATAAGACGTCAGAGGTTAAGAATAAGGTGTCCAAATCGGGACACTTGAAGAGCAAAGGGCAGTGCTGTTGACAATTTTGTGCGAACACCCAGCAGACGCCAGGCCTGCCCTGGGCAAACAGATCGAGTCAGTTACCTAGCTCAGGAGGAAGTTAGTACAGCCAGGAAGGCAGCAGAAACCAACTCAAAGGACTTGGCCGTGAAAAGCTAAACAGGATGTGAGTCAGAAGAACTAGTGAGATAAGAGAAGTCTTTATCAGTTACGTATATGGCAGGCAGCGAAGACTTCTGGAGGTTTTAAAGGGGGAGGGAAGGAGTGGATGAGAGCGTCTTGCATCCTCCATCCCCCTGAACATCACCATGTACATAGAGGGCCCTCAGCATGAATGTTGACCGTGGGACTCTGGTCCTCCGGGAAGCAGGGACAGAATAAGCAGGAAAGGGGAGGGGCCTTTCTTCCTTTGAAACTATACAGGAGGAGGAAATAAAACATCTAACATGAAAAGGCAGGCCAGAGCATTTTTCTTCAACCTAGTGAGCATCAGCGGCACAGCTGCAGAGAAGGATGCATTTCTATTTCCAAATTAGCCTCATGGAGGGAGGCCTTTTCTTCGAGGGAAAAAATCAGTAAGAAAGTGAAGTTAACTCTTGGAGTTCTCTGGCACTAATTCCCACGGAGGTGGGCAGAAGCTGCGTAAGGAACTAGATCCACAGTGAAACACCCGTCATTCAGTGCCGAGCAGCTGTTTCGCTGATAATTTCACTTCAGGGACATGTAAGTTTAAACAGGTAAGAAAAGAATAGCTGGTGCTGGGATGCAAAGATGCGACCACGCTGGCTTGGGGCTGTGGAAGAGACAGCTTTTTAAAATTTTTTTTTATTAAAAAAAAATATCTTTTTTTTAAGATTTTATTTCTTTTTTTAGAGAGAAGGGGAAGGGAGGGAGAAAGAGAGGGAGAGAAACAGCATGTATGGTTGCCTGTCACATGGCCCTCACTGGGGACCTGGCCCGCAACCCAGGCATGTGCCCCGACTGGGAATCAAACCAGCGACTCTTTGGTTCTCAGCCTGCGCTCAATCCACTGAGCTACACCAGCCAGGGCTGGAAGAGACAGCTTTTGGGGATGAAAGGAGCAACAGTGTAAAAGAGGATGTCAAAGTGCCAGTGGTGGCGACGCCCACCAGCACAGCAGAGTCGGTGGACCACAGATGCAGTAGGAAAACTTGTAGCCAACTCTCCAAGCCGGGAGCACCTCTGAAGTACACTGTGGCCGGTGTAACCGTGCAGAACGACGGAGCAGGACTGCCCACGCGAGCCCTCGCTTCTGGGACAGCTCTACCGCCGGGGGTGGCGCCGGGCTTGGGAGAACGAGACTGCGTGCTGCGTGCTCGGCGCCTCTGGACTGTCCCTCTGCGCGCCTCGTCCTCCCGGGCTCTTCCTCCTTTTCGTCTCGGCATTTTCCTTCCACCTTCCAACCACCAGCCATAGATTCAGAGAACGCCTTTCCCTTTCTCTGCGCTTCGGTGGCACCCTCGAAACGTAGAGAAAAACCCCGAGGGACGGAGCTGTTCTCTGAGGACCGGCACGCCCTCAGCCAGGAGTCGTTCCCGTGGACAGCCAGGCCTGGCCCGCCGCGTGCCTCAGCTCTGAATCTCTCTGTTCAAAGAGGCCGCAGACGCCAACCTGCTCCTTGGAAACGTCCTCCACCCTGGAGCAATTCCAACGCAGATTCCCCACACTATGTACTTTTGCTAGAATAAAGTATTCCAATTACAAAATGTTAAAAAGACGTGACCGTACTATGCAAAGGGAGAGGAAACTCGGCCGAGTGTCAGGAAGAGGGTAGATAATCAAAACAGCATTCATCCACGACAGTTCTTCAGGGACCCCCAGGCGACCCATCCGAACACGGCCCCACCTCACCCAGAGGAGAAGGTGTCTGTCACGGAACACGCGGCGGGGGGGGGGCTGGGACCGCACCTACAGGAGAGAAGCTGTACAATCCGGCGACACAGTAGGACAGGGAAGGGTCACTAGGAATCAATCGTCCCTTAGAGTGTGGCTGGAGTTGCACTCCAAAACACGGAGTTCAGGGTATGTATTTAAATAAGCAGACGGACAGATATTTATTACAAAAGTCAGTTTATTTTCCCTTCTTGTGTTTCATGTTTTCCCTTTTTGTCAGTAATGAGCAATTAGAGTGGAAATCTACTTGATTAAATAATATTAACAAACGTACCACATTTCAGAGTATAAAGCAGGATGTTGAAAAATATTCCCTAACCCAATGCAAATTAGGCAATCCTCAAAATTGCACATTTACCCCCTAGTTTGTGTACATAATTTAAAATATTTATACAGAATGACCTCAAAATATGAATGATTGTGGGGGGGGGCAAAAAACCCCAGAATTATCTTCTGGAGGGCGTGTCCCTTGTAGTACAGGCTTCCCCCGCTAGGTGAGTGTTCTAAAATCCCAGGTGTATCAGTGAGCCAGCTGGCGTTGTTGTGAGGGGCTGTGTTTGGCTTCAGTGGGGTTTTTTTGTTTTGTTTTGTTTTTTGTTTTTTTTTTGGAAGACTCAATAGTTTGCCCATTTCACGATGAGTGATTTACAAGTACACCTGCCCACACTGCACTGAGTATTCAGCAGTTCTGGACCAAAAATAGCATGACCTTTGTGCCCCACCCTCCCTGTTCACCTGATCTCACTCCAAACGACTTCTTTTTGTTCCCCAGATGAAAAGTCCTCAAAGGGAAATGTTTTGCCGATGTGGAAGAGGTGAAACAAAAACAGCAGCAACACTGAAAGCATCGAAATCGATGAATTCAAAAACTGTTTTGAGTAGTGGGAAAAACGTCTCGATAGGTGTATTGCTTCAAATGGAGAGGACTTTGAAGGTGACTGACGTCTAAACATGTAAGAATTAATACACAATTCCTTGTAATAAATTCCGGGATTTTGGGGGTCCCATCCCACAGTATAGAATTCACAGCCTTGAAGACATATACTCTACAGACTTCTAGAGAATAGGTACCTAAACACCCCTCGGGCCCTAGTAATGCATCAGTGTGATTCAGCGTCACATACCTGAATTACTTACTAGGACACAAGGTCTCTCCTTGTTCTCCAATTTTAGTCCTCTGCTGAGGTAACTCAAGGAGCCCGGCAGCGACTGAGATCAGCCCTCTGGAAATCAGGCTGAGCAGAGGGCTTCCCGGTGGGCCGCAGACAGCAAATCTGGGGCTGCGTGTGTTGGCCGTGGGGTACACGCTGGGACGTTCACAGCGGACACACCCGCGGTCCTTGGAAGGGTGACTGAACTCTTTCAGGAGTCAGTCAGTTTTGAATGAAGACGGAAAACAAGCTGACAACAATTGGACGGTATTTTTGCTTCTGTGCGTAGTGTGATTTTTCCCACCACAGTTAACAAAGGCCTTCTTGATCCACCGTGGGCTTATGCTGGATCCAGCTGGAGCACTTTAGCAGGATTAAGGGCTTCGAAGATGGGCCTCATTTCCAAACTCATTTCCAAAGCAAAATGCAACGAGTCTTCGTATTAATGGAGCCTGACCTTGATATAAACCATGCATGGCTGCCTTGCGGTCATTCCGCTTTCGAGGCTGGAGAACAAGGGTCCAAGTCCAATACAGCCTTGGAGGTTAAAGGGACAAACCTCAACAGGCCCAACGAAGACACTGGCGGACTCACAGGCCATCTGTACATTCATGAAACAACACTGAGGTTCATCAGCGACAGTTCCCGTAGTGTAGCAAAGCGGCCAGGCCCCAGTCCGGTCGCCCCGCAGGGGCCGACGCTGCTGCAAGGGGCCCGGCTGTCCAAGGTCGCGATGGATCCATGAAGACAACCCCCAAAAGGACGGATTAAAACAAACAACAGCTCTGACGTGTCTCCCATCATTCGTGTTCCTTTGTGGGCACAGTCACTCACTCAGCACACGAGCTTCTCGCCTTTGCAGAAGGGAGCACAGCTCCCTCACTATTAACGGCGAGATGAACAGAACGGTACAACTTGTCTGTGGAGAGAAAATAGCGTGAAATGCGCGGTAACAATTTAACTGGGTCTGTTGGGGCATCGGGTTTTGAACATAATAATGACTTCATACAAAGATAACTCCAGCCTTCAATGAATTCGAAAATAATTTTCAAAATTACAGTGTATATTACAAAATACTTCATGTTACGTTGTAGTCTCCAAAAAAAGAACTGTTACACAATTAAATAATTTACAACAGGCGGCACAGAAAATCGATCCTGGGGCTCAGATTAAAAACAGCGTTTCTTAAAACAGATCCAGTTTCTTTCCATTGCAATTTCTAGTATGATCATAACAGCAAGTTCATCAGGAGTCCCTCCACTCAGCACGGACGCAGAGGTGACAGAGTTTCCTGACCCGGCCTCTAGAAGCTACAAGGCAGCAGGCAGACGAAAACATCCTTTCTGAGAGCAGAGCACGCAAGCCTGAAGGCAGCACCAGGGAACTCCGGGTGCTGAACTACCCCGTGACTCCTTGGACAAGACAGAAGTTTCTGGGCGTGCCCTAGATTTAGGGACAGCAATTGGGTGCGTCCCTAGTGGATGAAGCTGTCACTCAGCTCTCTCGAGCAGACCTGTCTCACGCACCGTCTCACTGACAACGGGACAGACGTCGTGTGCTTATTCAGGGCCTTATTCTGTGCTGCCCACTTCCCAGGAAGCACCAAATTCCCGCCAACGATGCTAAGGCACAACACACATTTTCTCAAGAGACTTAAGGTTCTTTTTAGAACCTGCACTTTTTTAACCCCGTGAGGCTTGGCTCACACTGTAATTTCAAATCTTCAGAATTTCCTAATTATATTTACCAGACAGAGAGCACCTCGGAAGAGCACACTGATTAATGGCTGCTGATACTTTAAATAAGTCTCTCGTCACTTTTTTCTGGCTTTATAAACGACAACACTCATTAGACTGGGTCAAGGGCAAACTAAGGGCCCTCTGCCCCCTCAAAACAAGGATGTCTTTTGCACTAATAAAATGTTTACTTTTCACAAAAGGGTCTTTAAAAGCAATCAGCAATTCTGCTGGTTTAAGAAGTGATTTAAGTAAATGCTTTGAACTAAATTAATAAGGAAACATACTAATTCCAAAAAAAAGGGGGGCACACACTTACCATGAGAATGAAGAAGTAGAAAACCCACATCCATCCTAGGTTGTCCTGGATCAAAGACACTAAATACTGTAAGGGAGAAAAATAAATTAAAATATAGCCCTTCATAACTCATAAAATGAAGTAGCTAAGGGTCGATTAAACATGGCTCTTCTAGAAAACAAGCAGGGAGTGAGGGTTTCTATGTTTTGCAGTTTACGCGGCCCGCTCCCACGCGTGTTCCTGCGGGAACTTTACTACCGGCCCCCGCTCTGCAAGCCTGCACAGGCCAGACACGTGCGCACACCGCGCAGCAGACAACACGGGCTCCGGGGGCTTCTTCCTATTCGCTTCGCTCTTAGGAGAGGAAGACGTACACCTCAAGTCACAGTTTAATCGTTCTTTCCTCCAATGAAAGGTACTGTAATTGATACTTTCCAAAACAGTTTGTCTTTTAAGTATATCATTCATTTGACAATTAATGCTGATTGCTCATACGATTACTGTATAACTTTAACATCCTACAACATATTCTTTTACTTTATTTTCCATGAATAAAAATAGCATTTAACCCATTTTTTTATTAAGGTAAAACATGTAACAAAATCTGCCACTTTAACCATTTTTCAGTGTACACCTCAGCCGCATCAAATACAGTCACAGCGCTGCACAACCATCGGCACCGTCTCTTTACAAAAGGTTTCCTCACCCCAAACAGAACCTCTGTACCCGTCAGGCAGTAACTCCCCACTGCCCGCCCCCCCGCCCCAGCCCCTGGTAACCTCTGCTGTGCTTTCTGCCTCTGCACGTGCCTGTTCGAGGCATTTCAGGTTGGGTGGAATCACGCAGAATTTGTCCTTTGTGCCTGGCCTATTTCACGTGCCATGACGTCTGTAAGGTTCGACCATGTTCTACAGATCAGAACTTCATCCCCTTCCATCGCTGAATGACATTCCACTGTACGGCTGTCCCGCCTCTGTTTACTCACTCATCTACGGACCGACACTCGGGCTGTTTCCACCTCTGGACCATTGCAATAGTGTCACAGCGAACACTGGCGTAACAAGTGTCTGACACCCTGCTTTCAGTTCACGGGGGCTCTAGGCCCAGGAGCGCCGTGCTGGGCCACCGGGTGCCTCGAAACCTAACTTCCTCAGAAACCGCCCTGCGTTTTCTCTAACAGCCGCACCGTTCTACACCCTCACCAGCAAGGTATGAGAACTCCAATTTCTACGTGTCCTCACTACCTGTTTTTTTAAATTAATTACACCCATCCTAACAGGCGTGAGGTGGTGTCTCACTGTGAGTTTTTGTTTGCATTTCCCTAATGACGAAGAATGCTGAGAATCTTTTCAGACATTTGTGCATACTTGTCATGACAATTTGTCCCAATGTTTTCTTCTAAAAGTTTTCTAGTTCTAGCTCTCACAGCTAGGTATTCGATCCATTTTGAATGAATTTCTATGTATGAATTTCTTATGGTATAAGGTAAAGATCCAAATGAATTCCTCTGCATGTGTATATCCAGTTTTTTCAGCACCATTTGGTGAAGAAACCATTCTTTCCCATTAAATGGTCTTGGTCCCCTTGTCAAAAACCAGTTGGCCACAGCCCTGGCCGGGTGGTTCAGTTGGCTGGAGCATCATCCTGTGCACCAAAAGTTTATGGGTTCGATCCCCGGTCAGGGCACACACCTAGGTTGTGGATTTGATCCCTGGTCAGGGAGTGTACGGGAGGCAACTAATCGATGTTTCTCTCTCTCCTCCCACCCTGCCTTCCTCTCTTTCTAAAATCAATAAAAACATATCCTCGGGTGAGGACTAAAAAAAAAAAATCAATTGATCATAGGCATGAGAATTTAACTAACCCGTGTTCTTTGATCACACTAATCATCAGCTTTATAAAAGGAAGAAATTAAAGCAGAACAGCTTAGTGATTTAGCCTGGATCACATCACAGGAAGCAGAACAGCAGAGATCTGGTCACCCACTGAAGGAAGTACAGTGGCCGTCCAAACGCTGACGGCTACTTTGCCTTGAAGTAGCTTCGCTGACACATGGCTTACACGTCATGAAGCTCGCCCGTGTAAAGAGTAAAACTCGATGGTGGTTAGTGTACTCATGGCATCGTGCAACTGCCGCTGTCATCTGAGTTGAGACCATTTTCATCACCCCCACAAAAACCCTGTCCCCGTCAGCGGTCACTCCCCAGGCCTATCCAAGCCTGGGCAACCCCTAATCTCTGTCTGTAGAAATCTGCCTGTTCTGTCCACTTCATCTGAATAAAATCATATGCAGTACGTGGTCTCCCGTGACTGGCTCCTTCCACTTAGCATGTTTTTTAGGTCCATCCATGTTGCAGCACCTGCCGGTCCCCCATTTCTCTGTAACTGCCCAACAACACCCTTTTATAAGGATACACCCCGTTTCACTTATCCGTTCTTCAGCTGATGAACATCGGAACTGTTGCTACTTTTTAGCTGTTGGAAATAATCTGGTTATGAACATTTGGGTGCAAGTGCTGATGCGGACACTCGTTTTCCTTTTCCTTGGGTAGATACTGCAGTTCAGTCTTACTGGGTCCCTGCCATTTGTCAAAAGCACCCTACACGCTGGGTACAGGCAGACGAAGAACAGAACGCCTGTTCTCAGGAAAGCAGAGTCCGGGACAGCGGGCAGGTCAACCGGTAAACGTGAGACACCGTGACCAGTGCTCCGTCAGAGGCGTGTGCCAACTGCTGTGGAAACCAGGAGGGAAAAGCTGTTTTTTTCTTGGGCAGTCAGGGAAAGGAAGGGAGAATAAAGTCATTTGAGGTGAGTGAGGGGAGTAGCTGGGGAGAAGGCTGATAGAGTTTTTAATAACAAATCACAGAGCTTAAGGTTTCATTCCCCAGGCAATGGGAAACCCTTCAGAAATCAACGCAAAGGGGAATGAGTGCAGCTAACAGTGATGTACTCCTGATCCTGCTGCCCAGACCGGGAGTTAGGAATCTGAAGACGGGGAGGTGAGACGTTCTAAATAAACCTAAACTCCCTGAAATGTTCACTGCAATTCGCCCATTTGATTCATGAAGAAAACACCAGCGAGGAAGAATAACAGACTGCAGCGCTTTCAGAAAAGGATGCCTAACACAGTCTCCCCTTACCGCTTGTGTACAGACACTCAACCGGCAGCCAGAGCATTTTCTGGCTGCTACTCCAGAGCATGATCGAGTAAGCGATTTCTCCTACCTTTGCTAAGCGTTTTCCCTTCAGTCTCATAACCAAATATGCTAAGCACATCAATCACGTCAGTCATCCATTCTACAACCATTCAACAAACACCCGAACGTCTACCGGGTACCAGGCGCCACGCTTGGTACTGGGGCCACAGCAGAGCACAAAGCACAGCAAAGGTCCCCCTCATGACGCTCACCGTGGTGGGAGACAGGCGTGAACAAGCACACACATAACACGTGGCTGGACAGTGGGAAGTATTAAGATGGTTTCTTTTCCTTCACACTTGCCTTCTCGTTCACAAGTGGGTACCAGTGATCTATCCCCACTAAGTAAGCAAAACAGCCACGACCTCAATGTCAAAACGAAAACCTTTTCCTTCCACTTCCCTTGCCCTGCCCTCTCCACATCTATGATCTTACTAACTCCTCCTCAGGTTCTGCATTCCTATTTCTCTGACCCCGGGGCACAACCTGTGGTTTTGCCTATGTTCTCCTTCCCCATTCACCACCTCATCACTTCCGTAATTTCAACTACGCTACTCATGTGGCTGATTCTCCAATCCTTATTTCTGCAAAATCAGCACTCGGCAACCTGCAGTTACATACCCAAGGAGAGGCATGACTCATAACTGTTCCAGACAAGAGATAAGGCTGCTTTAAGAAAAAAAACAGAGACTGATCTAAAGGGTTCTTACTACCTGCAGTAGGCCAGCCTCGGCCCAGAAGCTCTCAAACTTTAGAGCACAGAAGAATCGCTAGCAGGCTTGCTGAAATACAAATCCCTAGACACTCTGTGGTAAGCTTAGAGTTCTGCACTTCTGACGAGCATCCCAGGTGATCCTGATATAAGACACGCACACACTGCCCTTGGAGACACAGTTGTAGGAAGCTGAGAAAGGGACTCTGAGCAGCTGCAGTCCCTGGCCACTTCTGCTAGGGATCCATGTGCAGAGCGTGCATGAGTGTGCGTGTGTGTGCGTGTGTGTGTTTGGTAGGGTCTGCACATCAGGTGGGGGATAATGAGAAGCATGTGTCTCAGGGCCTCCTTGGAGTGTCAAGTTCAGGCTCAGAAGCAGGGGGTGGTGGCAGGCTGGGGCTCAAGGCCCTATCTGATGAGGTGTGAGCTTATTTCCAGACAGAAAGAATCTGGAAGTAAAAGTGGAAAAAGGAACTAAAAAATGTAGAGGTACCTTCCATATGAGGTCACATCAGCCAGACCTTAGGAAAGACTAAACCCCCGAAATTTCGGTACAGCTGGACCTGAGGGAAGACTAATCCCCAGGCTCTCAGTACAGCCGGACCTGAGGGAAGACTAATCCCCGGGCTCTCAGTACAGCCGGACCTGGGGGAAGACTAATCCCCGGGCTCTCAGTACAGCCGGACCTGAGGGAAGACTAATCCCCGGGCTCTCAGTACAGCCGGACCTGAGGGAAGACTAATCCCTGGGCTCTCAGTACAGCCGGACCTGAGGGAAGACTAATCCCTGGGCTCAGTACAGCCGGACCTGAGGGAAGACTAATCCCCGGGCTCTCAGTACAGCCGGACCTGAGGGAAGACTAATCCCTGGGCTCAGTACAGCCGGACCCAAGGGAAGACTAATCCCTGGGCTCAGTACAGCACACTACAGCGTAAGAGTGCCACCTACTGTGGCCCCGTGGGCAGGTGCAAATTCTCCCACTCAAATCAACCCCTCTTCTGCTCACTCACCTGGCCCACAGCGGCTCCAATGCTCCCAGTTCCGTCAACAATCCCTGTGACAGTCGCCAAAGCCTCACTGCTCCCTTGGATCAGCTCTTGGCGACCCAGGTCGGCAGAAATAGCCGAGCTAATCATATTAGAAGGTCCGCCGATAAAAAATCCTGAAGTCGTAAACAGAACAGGTTCTTATTAAAACACTATTCATAACTCCACTAGGAACCTACTGAATAAGGCAAAGTCTTATCCCGCAATTTTAATCAATGTGTTGGAGAGAAAAAAACTGGGACAAGTGTAATGGCATAAACAATAAAACATTTAAAAACTATGCTGGAGACAAACAGAAAAAAAGGGGGAAATAACCAGTAAAAATGGAATTTTCCCCAGGTAGTATAACATCTTCAGACTGTTAGCATCCACTTTCCTAAAGCCCCTTCCTGAACTACACCACGTGCTAGCGCAGTCTGCAGAACCCAGAGACACCACGCGCGGGGAACACAGCGCCTGTCTAACCCGGGACGTGTGCATGTGTTAACGAACTGCACTCGCGTGTCACACCCCGTCAGGGCAGTGGCGCATCGCAGAGCACCTGCCTACCAAACTCCACCAGATACGAGGAAAAGGGAGAGGGAGCAGAGAAAAAGCTGCGTGACCGGAGCAGGCGGCTCTGTCCACACTGCTCTCGGGGAGGTGGTCCGAGGACCTGCAGGCATTGGCCCGGGAACCTGCCAACACGGCCGGAATCGGTTCCCTGAGCCTTGGGCAGCACGAGCAGCTCTCACCAGGCTGAGCATGATCTGAGGTTCAAAAATAAAGAATCTTTCTATAACACGGGCCCTAACTGCACTCAATTGTTTCATTGGGGGCTACAGTGAAGAAACACTGACCGATTCCACCCAGGAGACAAAACTAGCTACGCGGGACTTTTTAAAAGCTGGTGAACTGGTTTCCAATGAGGCAGCTTCCTAAGCCACTTCCGGAAGTGAAAGCCACTTCCAGATGAGAAGCTGGGCAGCGATCAGGACTGTTGGGAGGGACATCTCTGTCCAAAGGGACGGATTCCGTAACAAACAGGCCGAGGGGGCTACACAGTAAACAGCAGAGAAACAGAACCTGGAGGAGGAGTCTTTCCTTCCACCATCTGAATTCTCTGTAGCTAGGGTTTCAGCGTTACCTGCAGAGAAAGAGGACAGGGAGAAGGAGCAGGTGCCATACCTGTGACGGCCATCAGAAGAGCATTAATGGACTTATCGTTCGGGGAACCTGGGAGGGAAGACAGAAACAGCACGCTGACTTAAAAACCGCGTTACGTGTGCCTTGCCCGGACAGTCCACCAGGACCTGGTCCCTGTGACCCCACGGATCACGCCCAGACACGACAAAGGGATACAGCTCTTTCTCAGCCTCCTCCGACTTCCATTTGTAATGCCTGCCTCTTGCTGGTGCTCAAGCTAATGAGACTGCTAAGAGCTGCAGAAAAACTCTACGCCCACGTCAGCAGCACCTTAAGGGACATATACCAAACCCACTAATGAGCACTTTTCCTCTTTTGAAACCTTTTCCCTCTTATTGTTTTATCGGGTCTAATGCTGTCCCTCTGGAGCCCACCCCCAAACAAAGCGTACACACTCTCGAGCCGGCTCTTAAACAAACCCACAAGCAGAAGAGATGCCGGTTTACTCCCCAACACAAATAAAATTATGTGGTGGTGCCTTCGCCAGGGATTTACAGGACAATACGAAGGTCCCATGTCACGTACACGTAGCAGATCTCAAGGATCTTCCCAGGGGTGATCACTGACCCTCAGCCTAAGCGATGAGGAAAACAACTGAACTGCAACGGCATACTCACGACTGTACCCAACCAGGGACACCACGGCCAGAAGCAGACTCAGAGCTAGGACCGGCGCCCTCTTCTGTAAGACGTCGGAGATGAAGCCTTGCAGAGTCCCGCCTGGAAGCACAGAGAGGGCACACGGTCACGACCATTTGTAAGGCAGCTCGGGCACCCGACACTTGCTCATCAGGCACCCTCCACCTGCTATCGGGATCCTAAGACTGGTCTAGCCACAAAGGTGACCGACTCCCCTACAAAGTTTCCCCCCTAATTTCCTTTTAGGATGACTACCTGACTGTTCATTGTCATGCCGGCTGACTGGAACAAGGCACCGCAAAGCAGAAAAGCAGACACCAAAACAAGGAAAAAGAGAAAAATCATCAAAACCACTCGCTATTACTTGTTGTTTTCCTTCTTCAAGCCAGCTGTGAAGGCTTTTCTGGATTTTTCTGGTTTTTTATTGAAAAGATGATCAAGGACCATGCCTCATGGGCTATTAGTAGCAGCCAATAAACACGAAGGGGAACTCCAAAAAACCCCAGAATTATCTTCTGGAGGGCGGGCCCCTTGTAGCACAGGCCCGCTAGGTGAGTGTTCTAGGAACCCATCTGTATCAGTGAACCAGCTGGTGTGGTTGTGAGAGGCTGCGTTCAGCTTTGGTGAATACTTTTTTTTAAAGACTCTTTCAATGTGTTTGCCCATTTCACGATGGGGGATTTACGAGCACACCTGCCCACACTGCGCTGAGTGTTCAGCAGTTTTGGACCAAAAATGGCATGACCCCCATGCCCCACCCTCCCTATGCACCTGATCTCGCCTCTAGCGACTTTTTTTTTCATTTCCCCAGATGAAAAAAGTCCTCGAAGGGAAACGTTTTGCCGATGTGGAAGAAGAGAAACAAAAACAAAGGCAGAAACACTAAAAGGCATCAAAATCGACAAGTTCAAAAACTGGAGCAGTGGAAAAAACATCTCGATTGGTGTATCACATCAAATGAAGAGTACTTTGAAGGTGACCAAAGTTTAAACATGTAAGATCACACATACCATTTTTTATAAATACATTCCATTTTGGGGGGCCCTCTCAAATTCACTAAAATGAAATGCAGTAATTATGGCTTACTAATAACTAAGAGCTCCCGATGTTTAAAAAGAGGAGATACGAATCCTTCAAGCAACACAGTCATGGTGAGTTGCAGTCCCCTGTTAAGTTCTAGGGGCTCAGAGACACCTGGTACATCTTCATTAGACAGCAGGACACAGACGTACAGGCGGCTCTGAAGGTAGCAACCTCACCTCTGGCTCAGGGTCTAAGAATAAGGGCAGCCGTGACTGGTGTGGCTCAGTTGGCTGAGTGTTGTCCCACAAAACGAAAGGTCACCAGTTCGATTCCCAGTCAGGGCACGTGCCTGCTTGGGTTGCAGATTTAGCCCCTAGTTGGAGCACATGCAAGAGGCAACTGACTGATGTTTCTCTCACACATCGAGGTTTCTCTCCCTCTCTTTCTCCCTCCCACTCTGCTCTCCAAAAATAAAATCTTTAAAAAGAATTTCTTTAAGTGGATAAGGGCAAACAAGTCCAAACACAGCAAGAGTATACCACCTAAGGATACATGGGGTGCTTTCATGGGCTCAGAGCAGTTCAGCCTTACCACAGTTCTAAACATGAAGATCACAGAAAGGACCTTAAGTCTGTTGGTAGCCATTTAAGTCCTACCCACTAAAATGCATTCTGTACGTCTGTCTGATTAAAATTTTCCTACTGCCCTGGCTGGTGTGGCTCAGTGGATTGAGTGCTGGCCTGTGAACCAAAGAGTCGCTGATTCGATTCCCAGTCAGGCACATGCCTGGGTTGCAGGCCGGGTCCCCAGTACAGGGGGCACAAGAGGCAACCACACATTGATATTTCTCTCCTTTTCTCCCTCCCTTCCCTTCTCACTAAAAATAAATAAATAAAAATCAGCCGGCTGTGAAGGAAACTTTTTTTTTTTTAACGTTTCCTACTTCCCTGTTTATACTTCCAGCTATAACAAAAAGTCACTACTAAAATCTGCTGTGGACAAACCAGCTAAAAAACATTCACAAACATTAATTCCTGCTATTGTTCCTACCTCTATGATGCGACAATCCATGCACTAAGCTAAGTGTACAGTTAAGGGCTAGGACATTACTGAAAGTGTATGTGAGTTCCAATAAAAGAGACTGCAGAGGGAAGCATCCCCAAACCAGCACAGTTCTGTCAACAACAGACTGAGAAGTAAGAGCCCCGTCAATCACAGGGCTGCCGTAGGCTGGGTCTTCTTTTCTATGGACTTTATTTCTTTAAGAGTTTGTTTACTGGTAGGGTAGTTTAGGAAAACCGGCTGTGGAATAAGTAATAAAACTGGGAATGATGCCAGATTCATAACCCAGTAAAAGATTACTAGTGACCAATTACTATAGAAAAAGACGTATGGCCCTGGCTGGTGTAGCTCAGTGGATAGAGCGCGGGCTGGGAACCAAAGGGTCCCGGTTCGATTCCCAGTCAGGGCACATGCCTGGGTTGCAGGCCAGGTCCCCAGTGAGGGCCATGTGAGAGGCAACCATACATTGCTGTTTCTCTCTCTCTTTCTCCCTCCCTTCCCTTCTGTCTAAAAATAAATAAATAAAATCTTAAAAAGGGTAGGAGTGCCTTCTTTAAAAAAAAAAAAAGAAAAGAAAAAGACGTATGATGGGCATTACCTATAATCCCTCCAACATCGTACCAAATGGACAGCTTGTCCGCTTCAGCCTCCTTCCATCCAAAGTTGTTACTCAGGTAAAAGGGCAACCAGAAGAAGAAGGAGTAATTCACTAGCTTCAAGCAGGCATAGGCCAGTGAGTACTGTAAGAAAAACATTCAATTATCAATAAGGAACAGCACGGCACGGCGGGACCGCAACTTCTAAGTAGTGCCTGATTGTAAAATTAAACATTTCTCCCAGTTCCCATAGGCCTGACTCTACCTAGTCTCGCTCTTCTCTTCAACCCCATTCCCTCCCAGAGAGACATGTGTAGCAGGCCTTTGGAACAGAAAACATACGTGCCCTCCCAGCTCTCCTCTCCTCTCAGTTCTCTGGTAGCAGCAAACCAGTGTTTGACCCTGTAAGGCAGGGCACATACTCATATTTCCTTATTTAAACAAAGATTAAAGGTGTCCGTGCCACTGACTAGCATTAAACCATAAGCAAATAAATGCAGTAAACGTCACAGCTTCTACTGCTAGCAGCCCAACTATTTTAGCTCTTCTACTTCCTGCAAAGTTAATACTACGAACGATGGAGAACAATGTGACTCAACTTGACCTTGAAGGTCTAAAAAAAGCATCAACATCATAACTACGCTCCCATTCTAGTCTCCAAGGGTGACACTTGCACGCCCAGTGGAAACGTGCAGAGCACCTCTGGTGAGTCAAAAAGGAAAGAACACGCCTGTCGTGGGCCTCGTGGCTCTACTTCCACGAATAGAAGTTGCAGCTGCCTTGAGGTGGCAGTGGTGCTAAGACGCCTGGATTCCACACGTTAGTACCAGGAAATCCCGACACTGAGCATCAAAGGGAAGGGGGGCGGAACAGAGAGACTGACTTCAAAGGGTGTCTGGCTAGTATATTCTCTTCCCCGGAGCTGCCAGTTATTCCCGAGGGATCACTGGTTTCAAAACGGTTTCCCTGGCCAGGCAACGGCCGCCCCCCAGAGAGCCCAGGTCCAGGCCCGAGCGCGCTCTGTCCAGACGGTCTGCTCCGGAGACAAAGGAATTGCATTAACTGGATCCCTTCGCCTCCCTTCCCAGGTCAGGGAACAACAGCTTGGGAAACACAAAGGAAGTGCAAAAGACTCCACATTCGGTCACAACAAATTTAAGTTCTAACTCAGAAATTAGTCTATTTACCAGCAAGAGTATTTTAATAACTGGTTAAAATACACTAATCGTGAGCATAAGAACAGGCCTAAAGAAACCTGCATTCCCCTTACATTACGCATCACATTCTAAAGAATCGTGGGAACTTACATTTTCACTCATACTTGACCACGTGTTTGCAAAAGTCAGTCCCCTCAGTTAGCTTGGGGGGCACAGGCAGAAGGGAGCTGACAGGCGGGAGGTACGACAGCCTGCAGACTCTGACTCTAGCTCGGGGGTCACATTCAGAAGCACCACGAACAATAAAATAAAAACAGGTGCATTCACAATGCGACACGACGACCTTCTAGGCCCCAGGGAGCTGGTACCTTTCTACTCACAGGAAGGGGAACTGAGACGCGAGGATGCGTTGAGCGACTTACCCCAGGCCTCCCAGAGAGTGAGTGGGTAAGCCGGAAACATAACCTCGGCCTCTTAACTTCCACTCCCGGGCTAGAGCGCCCGAAACACCAAGACAGAAAAACTGCTGCAGAAGGGATTTAGTTCACACGTTAGAAAGTTCTCCCGACTGAAGGTTGTGGGAACACTGGAATGCGTTACCAAGAAATACAGTGGAGCCCGGCTGGTGTAGCTCAGTGGATTGAGCGCGGGCTGGGAACCAAAAGGTCCCGGTTCAATTCCCAGTCAGGGCACATGCCTGGGTTGCAGGCCAGGTCCCCAGTGAGGGCCATGTGAGAGGCAACTATACATTGCTCTTTCTCCCTCCCTTCTCCTCTCTCTAAAAATAAGTAAAATCTTAAAAAAAAATACTGTATTAAGAAATACGGTGGAGTACTGTGCTCTGGACCTTTCAATAAAAGGGCAAACAACGGTATCTACCTACAATAAGATTTGACCCACTCAAAACTCCTCTTGGTTGACATACAATTTTATAACACTGCAACAGGCCACAAACTATATATTTAAACCCAACTGTGCCTTCTTATTCAAATGCTAGGTCACATTCAGCAAACTAGGGCTCAAGGCCAACTCTAGCCTGCCCATTCATTCCACGTGGCCCAGGGTGTCTCTCGTCTCGAGTTAAGTACCGGTGGCAGAGGCTGTGCAGTCTCCGCAAAGTTGAAACGTTTACTGTCTGGCTCTTCACAGGCAAAGTCTGCTGACCTCTGAATCGGGTATCAGAAAAAACGTCAGTGGCGCCAACATAAAAATAAGCTGAGGGGCACCAGCCAATGTTCCTCTGAACATAAATGTCTACGACTAAACCTCAGAGACGCGCATGACTTAAAGATGCTTCACCCCGGGCCGAGTTAACATCCAGGCTACCGCGTCGCACTGGCTGGGGGGAGGAGGGCTGAGCGACCCTTACCGGTATAACTCCAGGAAGGCAGCAGGCCTGGTAAAAGCTTATCGCCTTGACTTGGGAGACAGTACTGCTTTCCTGGATTGAATAATTGGCCTCATATTCATCTTCATTTTCAGCACCATTAATTAATGGCCTGTGCGAGTCTTCTTCAAAATTTTCTTCTGCCCCAATGCCAGGGAGACCTAAAACAACAGTGACAACCATCATTTAGAGAGAGCTTCCCAGCTGCCTGGCACCGTGCTACGTGCTGGGCATGCAGCATTACTTACGGGGTCACTATTATTTTATTTCCACTTTATAGAAGAAGCAACGAAGTTCAGAGGTTAAGGTCAAGTAAGGTCAACTAAGATCACTTAGCAACAAACCCAGGTCTCTAATTCTACTTTATCAGGCTTCAAAGCAATGTGTTTTCAACTAAATGACACTAGCTCTCTAATGCACAAAAAGAAGTTAATTACATACTATTAAACTGATGTGCTTCTTTAATAACATTCAAAAGACAGAATTGTACATCTATTTGCTTCTGCGGTTTCACTTGTACGAATTCTGTATTTAACCAGAGATAAGTATCATGCTAAATTATTTTTCTGAGGGAAAAGAAATCTGTCTCAACAAGTGAAATTAGAAACACATCATGCTAATTTCTAACCAGTGACTCAATTACAGAACTCATTTGCACATGATGAGTTTTCACTGCATCTAGAAAAGGTGAGCCTCACCCCCCCTCAAACACGTGCGGCTACGCCCAGCAAAGCTGGACGCAGGACTCGGGACACAAACAGCGATACTGCTCCTTTAACCTACTGAAAAAAGCTCATAGTTCTCCCAGGAAAAAAGAGACTGGCTGTCCTGGCCTCAGATTTCTCTTCGCTGATTAACAGTAAGACGTTCCGAACAGGAGCGACAGCTTGTCCTCACCAATTTCTTCAGGTGACACCAGGAGTCCAAAGAAGATGACGATCCCACCAGCAAACTGCACAGCGGCCGTCACCAGAAAGGCATACTGCAGGAGAGAGGGCAGGGGCCCCTTACACATCTGGGACGCTCGTCAGAGGCATGTGTGGGAGGTGGGAGGTGGGGGTGGGGGCTGGGGCTGCAAGGCCTGGGAAACTGGGGAGAAAATGAGTGCTTGGCCTGTGCCAGGCACGGAACTGCGTTTAACCTGTGTGTTCTCTTTAATTTTCCCCAAGGCTCTCGGAGGCTCAGGGAGGATAATTAAGGCACCCTGAACACTGAGTGCCACCATTATGATCGTGAAATCAGGACGAGCTCCAAACATCTCCTTCCTGCACCACACAGCCTCCCATAAGAGGCCGTATCTACCATCGAAGATACTCTGCCCCATTGAGGGGATCAAACAATAAACGGGACAATAATATAAGGGAGCATGTAGCTGAATAAATGAGAAGGCCCACTCCTAGTAAGAAACATGTATAGGAATTTAGGGAAATTAACAGCTGAAGAGGCTGGAGGAGCTACACCATGACTTAAGGCAGAGCTGGAAGTCAAAGGAACTGACATCTTTCCGGGCACAGCTGAGGCAGAGGCACTGGGTGGGAGCAGAGGGCTTCTGCTGGGAGGCAACAGGGACTACAGAGCTGACCTGGGAAGGCGAGATCCAGATTAAAGACTCTCGAACGCCAGGCTGCGCGGCTGAATTTTATTTAATAGACATTGGAGCCTGATGAGGATAAACAGTCTACATTTTTGAACAAGTCAGTGACAAAATTAGTGTTTTCAGAGGTCAAACGTGGGAACATCACCTGGAGTGAACAGAAATTCCCATCTGGACCAATTAGTACCATCCAGGTATGAAGCTAAAAAGTCTAGAATAAATGAGACTGTGGACACTGGGAGGGCTTCCCATCAGCCCTAAGTACACACGGGCCACACAGTTACCTGATTCAAGCAACGAAAAGTAGATGCATGGGAAAAACTCTCCCCGTACCCCTTCTCCCATCCCCTCGGTCCGCATTTTCCAATCATAAAACCATTGTCGTTACTGCATTTTTACCTTCCAGAGATTGTTTTAGAAGCATATGGGCCTATACAAATATGTCCTCTTGGCTTCCTCCTCCACTTTACACAAATGGTGTCACCGAACACACACTGTTTTGCACCCTTGCTCTCTCACTTAACCCAGTGCTACCTCGGTGCTTGTCGTTAATTCATTCCGATAAGCGGTGAGCAAGCACCAAGTGCTGGAACGTTTTTTCTCATCCAAGTGCAGCAAGTACCAGGCCTGACGAGTACTGAAGCCGACAAGGACCGAGGCACCACTTAGGTGTTTCCCCATCGGTACAGAGAGCTCTGCAATCCATTTCACGGCTGCACAGCACTCCACGGAGCAGGTGTACGACAGCTCAACTATTTCCCTCTTGGTTGCCACGCGTTATCAAAGTTTTGCTATGACAAACGACACTGAAATAAATGTCCTTGTGTATCTGTGACTCTGTGCGTGCTGAAGTGTTAACCTGTGGGGTTAACTCCTGCCGCCGTAATTTTGATAGGCCGGCCCATGCTGACCCCAACGGGGGTTATTTACTTTGCTGACTATAATGCCTGCTGCTTCACGTCCTCATAAGCACGACATTATTCTCACACTTTGGGATTCTTACCAATCTCATAAATATTCAGTGTAGTTTCTTTCTTTTTTACGGTGTGTTTTTAATTTGCATTTCTCCTCCAACAACACCTACGCGCCACAAGGGTGGGGATGTAGTCCCTTCTGGCCGTCGCCCATCCTCTGTCTAGAGGAACTTCGTAAATGTTAATGAATAAAGTTACAGATGAAGTAGAAGTTCTTTTCTTATGTTTATAAGCTGTTTCTATTCCCTTTTCATCAACTACGTGTTCAAGTCTTTTGCCTTTTTTCTCTGTTGTTGGTCCTCTTATCAATGTGTGGGTGCTTTTTTATATAGGAAGATTAGGTCTTTATTTGTAATACGAGTTGCAACTACCTTTCCTAATTGACTGTCTTTAGGTTTGGGTGTTTTCCAAGAACAATGTTATGTGTTTTAGTCTGTCAAAGGTTTACTGACTTTTAACGCAAGCCTTGACCCACTGAGACACAGCTTAAGGTGGTTTTAAATGGCCACAGTATTACTTACTAAAAAAATATAGGTAATACGAGGTCTGTAAAAAGTCCAGCCATTGTTAATATAACGAGAACAGTTCACTCAACATTGATGTAACCTGGCAGCCACGGAGAGTGGCCTGGAATGCGCATGCGTGAACAATGATGACTTCACTGTACTAGTTAGTGGGAGTGATAGACACAGTTGAGAGAGCATATGCACTGTGTGGCTGTTGCCTTCAAAATGATTGAGCAAGTAGAGTAACAAATCTGCATCAAATTTTGTGTTAAGCTTGAACATTCCATTGCGGAAGCCACTTGGATGATTCAGAAGGCCGCAGCTACGGGCAACTGGTGACTGGCTGCTTCATCACAACAATGTACCTGCTCATGCACCACGTCTCGTGCAGAAACATTTTTTCTCATCAAAACGCAACAAGTACCAGGTTTTTAGCCAAACATGAAACCATCCAGGTGACTCAGCCCCCTACAGCCCAGATTTGGTGTCCTGCGACTTCTGGCTTTTCCCAAAACTAAAATCACCTTTGTAAGGGAAGAGATTCCAGACTGTTGATGAGATTCAGGAAAATACAACAGGGCAGACGATGGCAATTGGGAGAACTGTGTGAGGTCCCAAGGCGCCTACTTTGAAGGGGACTGAGGCGTCATTTTCCTTCTAGGATGTTTCTTGTATCTTCTTCAATAAATGCCTCTATTTTTCAAAGTGCATAGCTGGATACTTTCTGGACAGACCTCATCTCTATTTACACACTCGAGAAAAAGCTGGAAAGAAATACCTACCTCGTAACCATACTGCAGAACAGAGGAGGCCAGGCACGCTCCCAGAATGTTGCCCACTGAAGCACAGGCACTCCAGAGACCAAACACAACTCCTCGCCTGCAACGGAGACGGTGGAAAAGAGAAGACAAGAGCGTGAGAAGGGAAGACAAGAGCGTAAGAAGGGATTCGATGTGTGTTTCAAATACAAAACAGCCAAAACAACAGAAGTCGATACTACAGAGAATCAACATTCTATGTCAAGACTTTCCAGGTATACTCAAATGGCAAAACATCAGGTCTCTTCAAACTGTGAGATTTTATTACACTAAAGATTAATTTGGGTCTCACTGAAAGAAACTATTAAGAGAATTTAAAAAGACAAGTCACAGCCCTGGCTGGTGTAGCTCAGTGGATTGAGTGCGGGCTGGGAACCAAAGGGTCCCGGTTCGATTCCCGGTCGGGGCACATGCCAGGATTGCAGGCCAGGTCCCCAGTGGGGGCCGCGTGGGAGCAACCATGTATTGCTGTTTCTTTCCCTCTCTTTCTCCCTCCCTTCCCCTCCCTCTAAAAATAAATAAAATCTTTAAAAAAAAAAAAAAAAAGACAAGTCACAGTATGTATCACTTATAAGATTTGTATCTGGAATATAAAGAAATCTCAAAACCCAGTAATATGGAAACAGACGATGCAATGAAAATGTTACAAAGTACAAATCTACAATCATCTCAAAATAAAAAATTCTGAAAAGGGGGCAAAAGATTTCAATATACGTCACATGTAAAAAATACAATGCAAATAAACACATGAAAAGATGCTCAACATCATCAGACAGCAGGGAAATGCAAATTGAAACCACAATGAGGCACCACTGTATGCCTAGAGAATAGCTAAAATCAGAAAAGGCCAAGCACACTGAGTGCTGGCAAAGGTGCAGAAACTAGAAGCTTTTACACTCTGTTGGTGGAAATGTAAAATGGTGCAAACCATGTGGAAGAGACTGCCAATTTCCTAAAAAGATATAAACACATCCACCATACGATCCAGCCATTCTCTTCCAAGGCGTTTATCCACAGGAAATGAAAGCCTACGTCCACAGAAGGATCTGCACACAAACGTTCACAGGAACTAAAGTTACTGTAACAGCCAAAAACGGGAAACAACCGAACGTGCATCCACAGGTGGACAGAACAGCGAACTCGGCACATCGCGTCACCGCTTGGCTGAGAAAAGGATGGACTAGAAACACACAACACAAACGCGTCTCCAGTCACGCTGAGTGACGAGGACACACGAGACAGAGTGCCCGCTGCATGATGCCACTCAGATACGCTTTAGGAAGTTCTAAGTCACCTAAAGTGACAGGAAGCAGATCAGCAGCTGTCCAGAGACGGCAGTGGGCGGGAGAGGGGTGTGCTGGGAGGGGCGGCAGGAGGAACTGCCAAGGAGCTTAAGGAAGCTCTTGGGGGTGAGGGATTGTCCATGATCGTCACTGTGATGATGGTTTGAAGGGTGTATTCATGCCCAAACCCACCAAATGGCACAGTTTAAATATGTGCGGCTTACTGTGCACCTCAATATGCCCTTTTTTAATGCGATGGGTAGAAGAGCCTGGTAGAAGGAAAAGTAGCTTTTACAACAGCCTTGGACAAAAAATTACTAGCCCTGAACACCGGCAATGGCAGTAAGGCTGGTGGACAAAAAAGTGTTTACGAAAAGTTAATTTGTTCAAAGTTCCCATTTGCATTTTATCTACTTGATACATATTATTAACACGCTGTGTAAGACTGTCTAGCTCTTTAGCCCTGACCGGTGCGGCTCGGTTACAGGCCGGGCCCACGCAAGAGGCAATCAATTTATGCTTCCCTCACACAGCGATGTTTCCCTCCCTCTCTTTCTCCCCTGTCCTACCTCTCTAAAAATAAATAATCTTTTTAAAAAAAAATTATCTAGCTCTTTCAGCATTTTTATAACCAGTGTTGCCCAAGTGTTCAAATTCATGTTACCGAGCTTCAATGTGTTCTAAGAGACTCTGCCCTGACAACCAGGAAAAGGGGCCTGACCCGACCAAGGTAACAGCTTTTCTGGACAACGTCCTCACTGCTCGCTGCATTCCCCTGAGCCCCAACTTTTTTCACCTGGAAAACAACTGATTTGAACACGTTCGGATTCCTATATTCTTCCCCAGCGCTAAAATGCCCAGATCCCCTAAAATATATCCGATCTGCCAAGAGGATTCTGGAGGAAAGAGTCAGAAGGCCAGGCTCTAAACGCCCCTCGCTGGCCAAAGGCGCGCTTTAACAAGAAACTGGCTGAAAACGACCGTGATCTTAAGTTGTCGGCATCTTACGGGTACTCTGTGGTTTACTGTGGTTTCGCTGCGCCTCAGGCAGTGCACCCTCAATTTCACTCACCAGTGTTGCTTGTTTAAAAACAGTCTGACTTTCAAAAACAAACTGTGATGGCTTTCCTGAAGGTTTTGTTTCTTTGTAACCGATCCACAGAAGTAACAAGGGGCCAGCCTGCCCTGTGACTCCTGTCAAAGATCCAGCGTCATTCAATTTATAAAAACTCAGATGAAAATTATCTCAAAATGACACATGTCAAATTATCTTTGAGTGGCAGGCTTTCAGGTGGTTTTGCCTTTATTTCTCTTTGCTCATTTATATTATCTGATTTGTCTCCAATAAACAAGTTAACTTTTATAAAATTTTCAAAAACCATGACTGGAAAAAATTACCCTAAAAATCTTAATTAAAAAAAACAGCACAGGAGCAGACAGCAGCACCCAGTCCCAAAGAAAACCAGAGCATGATGGGAACAAACACCTCTCACAATCAATCCCGTTAAACCAGTGCCGCCAGGGTTTTAAAGCAGCAGCAGTCACGGGCGCACTGCACACAACCGGAGCATTCTCAGCGAGTGGTGCTTGTGGTGGGAAGACATGTTACAGGTGAACTTGCACACCGTCACAGACCCTGAGCCCGCAAGCTTCATCACGCCCCCCCCCCAGCCACCCCCACGGTGAGACTGGGGAAGCTGGGAAGCGAGAGGAGTCCTCAAGCACGCACTGATCACCGTGCTGGGTGGACAGCATCTGGTGCATCCACTGGCCCCAGCGTAAATGTGCAAACAAACAAAAAAGGTAGAGCCATGAAGAAAATAAATGTGCATCTCAAAAAACATGTAAATATTTACCTACAAAAACTGATGATAATTCAAATTAGTAATATTCCTGAAACTGGAGTATCACAAGTAATGATAAACAAAGCCAAGTCTTTGGGCATCTCAACTTCTTCTTCCTGATGGTCTAGAAGACACTTCAGCAGGTGTCCGTCCTCACACCTGGCCACACTGCACACACAAACTCGAATACAATCTAACGATTACTTAACGTTTGGGGGAAAGGCCCCCAAGTTCGGCATTCTCCACCCTCATCTCATCAGAGCCTTTGCTATGTGACGTCAGGCCAGTCCAGGGACCACGTGGGTCTGGCCCCAGTTTCCTTATCTTTACTAGAAGAAGGCTAAAGAAGATCACCGAGTCTCAAAGACGGGAAAGAAAGGCAAAACCCTCAGAAGATACACGCTGGGATGGCACACGAGATATTTATGTTCTCTAAGGGAAGATTCAAGAAAAACGCTGAGATGCGCAGCCTTAGCCACACTCAGAATCTGACTACGGCCGGAGAGTGCAGGGAAAGTGACCGACTGGGCCCGATCGTCACTAAGGTCCACACCGTGCCCAACGTACTCTGACGTGAAACCACTCCATAAGCTATTTTAGCTTTCTAAAATGAAGGACGTGGGTGGTGTGGGAGGGATCGAGTGAACTGACAACTCTGAATAGGCCAACGTTAAAACCACTTAACGAGAGAAATGGCAGAGGGAGGAGGCGGCATACCCAGCTTTCCCAAACCAGTTGCCCATGACGGCGACCACGCAGGGCCACCCCGTGGACTGCAGCAGGCCGTTCAGGATCCACAGGCAGCAGTATAGCCACTTGTTGTAGAAATGCAGCCATTCCGTGACCGTGCCGAAGACGAACACCTTCGAGAAGGAAGAGAGAGGGACATGTAACATCCATATAGACAGGTGGACACACTCAGCTGCCAAGCACTTATGTTTCTGCGTGAAGAGACCACAGGAAGGAGACATTCAACGTCTGGACCTACAAGACGTGTGGCCAACTCTTGGGATGCCCCGTTTCCAGGCAGCACTGAGTGAGTGAGACAACTACCGAACCGCCACCATCCGAAGAGGCGAAGATGTCAAAAAGCATCAAACTCATCAGTGATCATCCCTCCAACTCGTGTCTTCCACTCTAAAAAGTTAGGTCTTCATTGTTTGGCCTCCTTTTATACCTACAGTTGACCTTGAACAACAGCGGGCTAGAGGTGCTGACCCTGGGCAGTTGGAAATCCATGTATAACTTTTCACTGCCCCGAAGCTTAACTTCCGTCAGCCTAGTGTTGGCTGGAAGCCTTACCGACAATATGAACAGTCAATTAACACATACTTTGTATGCTTATGTATTATATGCCATATTCTTACAATAAAGCTAGAAAAAATGTGATTCAGAAAACCAGAAGAGAAAATATATTTATGGTAGCTAGTGACAAAAATTCCCACATAAGTGAGTTCACAGCCATGCTGTCCAAGGGTCACCTGTATTCCTATTTCCCTTCCTCAGGCCTGTGTCCGCGGGGGACCGTTACGGGGACGGAGTTCATGGGGGTGACTGAAGTCAGAACCACGCCGGGCACATCAAGGGGACGGGGAAGCACCGGCTGCTACGGTCGCTGCTGCTGCTGCTAAGCCAATCAGAGTAGCTCGGGACAGGCCCCACGATTTAGTGGCATTTGTGTAATAACCTCTTTTTCCAGACAGTTTGCTTGAGTGAACATTTGTTTTGTGGCTGAGGTCTCTCTGGGAATATCTGGCATGGGTACGTATAACACTGTATGGTGGCAGTTACGTGACATTCTGAAATGAGCAAAACTACGAAGGGCAGAAAGACGGTCAGGAGGAGAAGGGGTGGTAGGCACGTCTGTACTCACTCGTCAAAATTCAGGTCTATACACTAAAAAGGGTGTGTTTATGTACATATCTCAATTTCTTTAAAAAACTGTTTAAGTATGTTTTAAAACAGGTTTTCAAACAGCACGTGTACACCTGGGGGTGGGCAGCTTGTGAATAAAGTGGTTCAATCTCTAAAATTTCAAAAAAAAAGTGGCAGACTTTGAAAAACAATAAAAAATAAGAGTCTAACTATAAATTCCACACCTTCATTCAAGCAACAAAAATCTCTCACCAGCCCCTCGTAAGCTAATGAAGATGATCAGATACGGATCTCGCCCACGCACTGCGCCGGGCGCTCTTCCAAACACCTTGCACACGGTAACTCATCTAACCCTCAGGACGGCCCCAGGCGGAGGGATTCAAAGGAGGATGCTAAAGCGCAGAGGAGCTGCAGAGGGGGGACTGAAACCAGGCAGTGCGTCCCAGAAAGTCTGTGATCTCGGCCACTGTGCCCCAGCCTCCCAGAGAAAGCAAGACCGACAGAGACACGAGGAGGCTGGGCAAGAGGCACGACCCGTGCCTTCAAAGAAGTGCAGGCGTGGAGCTGAGAAGAGGGAACGGTGACTTCTAGGAGGGGCGTCCGTGCAGCAAGGCGCTATGAAGGAAGTGTCATTTGGCCGGGGCCTTGAAGGAGGCGCTGAGTGAGGCTACGGAGAGCTGAAAAGGGGGCCACGCGAGGCAGGACGAGCAGCAGAAACAAGAGCAAGGGAGGCAGAACGGAGCCGGGAATGTCAGGGCCATGGGAAGTAGTGTGACCGAGCAGAGCAGAGCAGTGACGGATGCCACCGGAAAAGCGGGCTGGGACCAGGTTCTGGAGAGCACCGAATGCCACGCTATCTGTGTGCTGCCTTTGTCGGGGACTGCGAGTCAAGGAAGGGGCATGATCCAAATCATCCTTTTCAAAGACTCCCCTAACTGAAAACCTGGGCAGGGGATTCAAAAACTGAAGATTCATTCTACTACTGTCTTCTACATACGGAAGTAGGGGGCACCGCTTGAATTCTAAAATACCCGGCAAAAATCACAATCATCATCATCATCATCATCATTTTTTGAAAACTTTCAAACTTACCACTAATGCAGAGGAGCACATGCCAAAAGACAGAACATATCGTAAATTAAGCCGATCCCCAACAATACCGCTGATGAAAAGGCCCTAAAAACAAAGCATTCAATTTTACAGCCCTGAATAACAACAAACTGAAAAAAAAAAAAAAGGCATTGCAAACCAATGAGGCAAGCAATGTACTGAGATTACTTCAAATCAAATCTCATTTTCATGCCTAGACAAGCTGGCTGTGTCAGTTTCACAGATGTTTCAGGAACCCACACCAGGGCTCCGCGCACCTCCTGCACCGAGACACCATAATTCAGTGCAGACTTAGGTTCTACTTGATCCTCTAACCGCCTAAAAGGAGACTGGAGGAAAAAACCCCCAAGAATTATTCCAATAAAACAAGCACACAAATACATTCCATTTTCTAGAATAGATTAAGTCCTAAACGTCAATCATCTGCTTTCCCCAAGAGATTCCTCTTAGCTATTTGCATTCTGAATGAAGATGTGTTCCAGCATGCCCTGCAGAACAGAAGCTTCTAGAGCACAGGTGCTGCCTGTTTAATGTGACCCTTGGGCTTCGTGACATCACAAGGCAGGGAGCCGAGGGAGGCAGAGGCAATAATTAGCTGAACTTAGGTACAAATGCTCTGCCTTCTGCTCTCCTCCCACGGAGCGGCAGCAATTAAAACTCGGACCACGCTCAGACCATGGCAGCGAGCAGACTAAAGAGCTAAGGGCGACACACTTAGGTTTCTTCCATAAACATGTAAAACGCATGAGAGTCCTTACTAAAAGCCTAAATTCTGATGTAAGCTTTTCTAATAAACTATCTCTGTTGGAGAAAATTTAGATGATAAATGTCACGATAACCGTTACTCCCTCATTCTCGACAAGCTTTCACCACCTCAAAAGAGGCACCTGCCAGCGCTGGAGCAGAGCTCACGTTCTACGCTGCTGCTCACACGGTCTTCTGCTACAGACGAAAAGGCGGTGAGCAAAACGCCTCAGTCCTGTCGGGGACCCGGGAGTCAGTTTATCCTGGGCTGCTCCGGCTGGCAGCATGACCCCCAGAGAAGACCACGCCGCTCCGCCTGGAGAACCGCGATCAGCGGCTGTTCCCAGCGCTTCCGTTTCACCTCCTAAGCCCATGTGACCCCACAGACAGGTACCATCATCCAACGCCACAGATGAGGAAACTGAAGACCAAAAAAAGGTTGACGCCAGTGGGGCGGCAAGGTGAGCACAGCTTGTTGGCGCAGGGAGAACTGGTTTTTCCACTAGGCTCCACTGCTTCTTAAAATAGTTCATAAAAGCCGCAAACAATGGGAGAGGACCACGTGCTGGGAGTTTGTACTGAAAACGCTGGGGCGAGGCGCTGGGGTTCAGGATCTGTTCCAACCTTTTCTGTAACTTTCCTCTTTGAAGAGAAAATGTTCTCCTAATTACCCAAATAAACATTCAGAGACTGCTTAGGGACTTTCACCCAGTGTTCCACATCACCTGGACATTCAAGCTTAAAAGGCTTTTGTTATCCCTGGACACATTTTCAAGACAGGAAATAAGATGCTGGAGAGAAAAGGTCAGACAGCTTCCACGGTGCCCAGTCCCAGCTGCTGCCACCACCGGCCCCCCGGCTCTCACTCAGCAGCCACCACAGGCGTTCCCTACGGGCAGCACTCTGGCTGCCCGGTCCCAGACGACAAGCTCCAACGGAGTCAGCCCAGCCGTCCTGGAGGGGCTGCGGGGCTCCACCTTCTCAACGCTCCCGCTCCTGCCCCGCTCCATCCCAGCCTCCGGCCCAGTCCTCATCTTTCCACCTCTAAATGCTGGGAACCCCCAGCTCCATCTTCACACTTCTTCTCCATCCCCAGCTCTCTCGATGATTTCACCCACTCTCATAATTTTAAAAACCAGGTACGTGCACAGGACTCTGAAATCCGTGCCTCCAACCTGAACATCGAGACACACTGACCTCACTTCCCCACTTCAGGTCTTTGTTCAAATGCCCCCTTGTCGGAGAGGTTTCCCCAGCCACCCTACTTAAATTATACCCCGCCCGAGCTCTCCATTCCCTCTCCCTGCTTTAGTTTTCTCCGCTGCACTCACCACCTTCAAACACACTTTATAATTTACTTATTTACTGTTTCTTGTTACCGTTTGCCTTTCAGCTCCCACTCCAAGAATATAAGCTTTACAAAGGTAGGGACCTTTCCTGTGTAGTCCACGGATGAATTCTCACCGACTGGAAAGGCACCGGGCACAGGCCAGGTGCTCACCAAGTACTTGTCATATGAATGAACGGATGAGGACACAAAAAACACACTTCAGCCAGCACGCATCCCTCCTCGGTCAGCGAACTCAAAACCTCTTACGAACTTTGGGGTTTCACAACTTTTTTCTGCACCTTAACATTTTTCTTTAAAAACCCTGGAATTCTGCCCTGGCTGGTGTAGCTCAGTGGATTGAGCGCGGGCTGGGAACCAAAGGGTCCCGGTTTGATTCCCAGTCGGGGCGCATGCCTGGGTTGCAGGCCAGGTCCCCAGTGGGGGCCATGTGAGAGGCAACCATACATTGCTGTTTCTTTCCCTCTCTTTCTCCCTCCCTTCCCCTCTCTCTAAAAATAAATAAAAATAAAATCTTAAAAAAAAAATAACTTAAAAAAAAACCCCTGGAATTCTGAAACTCACCATGGCATAGGAGAAGAGGAAAAGAGTATCCAGTGTTCCGAGGAAAAGAGTGGCCTCCTCGGCGCTGGGAAACAGACGGTTGCCGCTCCAGATCTGCAGAAACACAACGAGAGCGTGTCAGTCCCCACGGCATCTGCGCGCGCTCGCGTCTGCCAAGCGCCTTCACGTGCAACCCCTGCCCGCCCTCACAGACGCCCGGCGGTGCTGAAACAGGTTCCGTACAGAGAGGGCACGCACATGCAGTCAGAACTACTCACACAGGACCGCAGCCCCCACCTTATCCACAGTCAAAACCATCACATAACACAGTAGCTCCCCCTTATCCAAGGTTCTGCTTTCCACGGTTGCAGCTACCTGAGGTCGCCCGAGGTCCAAAATATGACAGTATTTTAAGGGAAAAGAAATGCATGCGTGAGCACAAGTGGTGGGTGGAAGGACAGGAAAAAGAGAGACCACGTCCACATGATCTTTTTTAAATGATAGCTTTTTCTTTTTTTAAAGATTTTATTTATCTAGGCCTGGCTGGTGTAGCTCAGTGGATTGAGCGCAGGCTGGGAACCAGACGGTCCCAGTTCGATTCCCGGTCAGGGCACATGCCTGGGTTGCAGGCCAGATCCCCTGTGAGGGCCATGTGAGGAGCAACCATACATTGCTGTTGCTCTCCCTCTCTGTCTCCCTCCCTTCCCCTCTCTCTAAAATAAATAAATAAAATCTTAAAAAAAAAAAAAAGATTTTATTTATCTATTCACTGAGAGGGGAAGGGAATCTATTTATCTATTCACTGTGAGCTGCAAGCGGGGCACCAATGCCACTTGAAAGAACAACTGACAGACACGGTGCCCAGTTCTGAGGATTTGAGTATCTGGCAGATATCTCCTCAAAAAAGAATGAAACCAGCCTGTCACTTCAAGATTCATTTAAAATACAAGATAGACAAATGGATCTTAATGCAGGGTTCTAAAAAGTTAATTGATGCAGTTTCAGATTCCATGCTGCAACTACCCTTTAAGAAATTGTCACTTGTCAAATTCTGGTGTCGTTATCAAAGACAAATACCTACAATTAACTGAAAAGGCTGTTAAAATACTTCCCCCTTTTCCATGTATCTGTGGAAGCCAAACTCTCTTCGGAGACCTGAAAGGATCCTGTTGCAAGAGACTGAATTCAGAGCAGACATGAAAACCCATTGTCTTCTACTCTGCCAGGCATGAAGAGATTTGCGAAAATGTGTCAATCAATGCCATTCTCCTCATTAAGTGAGTTTTTTGGTGTCTTTAAAAAAGTCATTTTTCATAGAATGTCATTCATGTTAACATGTTTTGGGTTTATTTATTCATCTGAAAATAGCTTTAAAAACTCATGTTTTTTTTAATTCTCAGTTTTAATTTCTAGAGCAGTAAATACCTATGAATATAAACCACATAACCAAAAAGTTCACGAACTACTAAACTAAATGATTTTTGAGATGGTAAAGAAGGGATATTTTCACTTAAGTATAGTAAGAAGAACCCTGGCTGGTGTGGCTCAGTGGATTGAGCACTGGCCTGTAAACCGAAAGGTCACCGGTTTGATTCCCAGTCAGGGCACATGCCTGTGTTGCAGGCCAGGTCCCCAGTTGGGGGACATACAAAGGGCAACCAATCAGTTTCTCTCCCTCTCTTTCTCCTTCACTTCCCTTCTCTCTGGAAATAAATAAACAAAATCTTTTTTAAAAAAGAATAATAAAGAGAAAAATCACAATAAGCATTAAAAATACATGTACGTTTAAAAGAAAGTAAAATCCCAAATTGTAAGGGCATACATACATGTGATTCTGAAGTACTGGGACTCGGGTCTGGGTGGCTCATGGCACCCGTCTGTTAACATGAACGAACCTCAGGCGCTGCTTTCATGACGGACAAGAAAGCAGCTCACACGGCAGGATGATCAGTGTTTCTGTGCCACGTGGGGCCCTAAATGTCTCCAGTCGGGTACTCTGCCACATTTTCCCTCTAACCACAATCTCTGATCCCTGATGCCCTCTGGGCTCAACCGGACACAGGATTAAGCCCCGCTGGGCACACACCCACGTGACCTAGAGACCTGGGGCCACGAGCAGCTGCTGCCAGTTCAGGGTTTTCTCTACTTTGCGAGAAGCCACCAAACTCCTGCAGGTGTGGCTTTCCCAGGAACTGACAGGCGGCAAACAGCTTTTTTCTGCTTCACTGCCAGAATTCGGCTGAAATAATTTCTGCTTGCCTACTCTAACAAGTGTAAACCAAACAGAACCAAAAACTACAACAACAAAGGAGGACTAACAAGAAAAGATTCAGAAAATAGGCTAACGACAAAACACCTACGAAGAAAGTCTGTCAATATACAATACAGCTCCGATCAGGACGACTCTACCAGCAGGTGAGAAATGGTCCAAGTGCACATAGTGACTGTCCGATGTTTAAGGAAACTCATCGACAAAAATGACTTGAAGCGCCCCAGCCAGCCCGCGAGTATGCACAATTACCACGGGGTGCACCTGACCACATGCACTTGGGTTTTCTCGGGCTGTGGGGGCAGGAGCTTCACTCGTCACTACACCTGCTACTTCCTAGAAGCATGACATTGTGGGCACATTCAAAAGGTCACGGTGAGAATGTCTGTCCCTGAGTGAGGGCTGTGCACGGAGGAGCAGGAACTACTGACACAGAAGAGCTTCCTGGTGCAGCGGGGGGCGGGGAGGGGGGTGAGCTCAGGAGGCGTGGTCGTGGTCGGGGTCTGCGGGAGGGCAGCTGCGGATGCGGCTGCGGGGTGGGGGGAGGGCAGAGCACACCCTGGGCCCTGCTTCTGCTTCTCTCTTCTGGGGAGAACGTCAGGCTCTCTCATGCTCTTCTCAGGGAAGGACTATACTGCCTAGAGAAGTAAGGCTTTTTAATAGAATACAGTTTTGTTTATAATTTTCAGCCAAGTTGTCCTCAAATATTAGATTTAACCATTATCTCTTTATTATCTATAAACACAGATTTCATGATACTCCCACTTAATATTCCAATGTTTGTCCATGTCAGTGGGATCCATTATGAATTCTTAAGGTATAGAGACTGTGTCTGCTTAATTTTTGTAAAACACCTAAGGAAGGTATGCATAAAAACAAAAACTGTAATGCGAAAGTACTTTTTGAGGATGTTGTTTAAGGCATTTAAGAAATGTTTACCAACATATAAAGAAAATACTGTTCAGAGTTCAGACTCATTTACACATACTTCTGGTACTGAGTACCTTTCCACTTTAGGCGAGTGAGCGAGCCTCAAAGGGAAGCTCGTGTGAAGGTGCTACAGGCCCAAAAGCAGGGAGGGTGGAGGATGCCTGCGCCCCAGCCTCTGCACCCCCAGCAGCGGGCCTCGGGAAAACAAACCTGCGCCTCCAAGTCTAAAGCAAGTCCGTCAGCACTGGTCTCTGTGAGGGCGAGGGCCGGGGCAGATGTACGCAGCTCTCTGGCTAAGTCAGCACTTGACTCCTACGTAATCCATCCACACTACTTAATCAGAGTTCTAAACCACCGGGATGGTGAAACTTATTTTAGCAGCAGAGTAAGTATCGAAGCAGAAAAATTACTGCAAGTTCAAAACCAGCTCAGAAAGTAACATGGTTCCTGGAAGGAAGAGAGCGAACACAGCAGGGCTGAGACTGCTATCCTTAAGAAGACCCACTTGGCCTGCAGTCTGCAAACCTGGATCCCCGGAGGTCCCCGATTCCCTGCTAGGACTGGCGGCTGTGCCTACCCTGTTCAAACAATGTGGCTTACATCTCGCACCTGCTTTCTTTCTGGGGGTGTGGAACTTCCGGACGTGCCAGGCAGAGTGCCCACGTGACCAGCCCCAATGAAAACCGGGGCACCACATCTCTCACCTGTTGTCCTGCTTGTGCAGGAAGCATCAAGCACATCCTGTGTGTCTACAGTTCCCTCCAGCCTCACCCTGTGCCTGTGCCTTTGCTGACTCCGCCCCGCATCCTCTCGCTGTAATCAACCACAATCTTGAGTGCAACTACACGCTGAGTCTTGCCAGTCCTCCCAGTCAGTCATCAACCCGCGGGTGGTCTTGGGGACCCCCACCCAGTTACCGAAAACACAAAGGCAGCCTCAGCAGTGCAACCAGAAATCTAGAGCCTAAACCAAACCCTATTAGGCTGTATGTTGGTCAGACTGTACTGAAAATACCACAGTTAGTACTCAATGTCACTGAACCACGGTTGAGGGAGCCAGGCATGTGCTCCCTAAACAAGAAAAACTCAGGGAGACAGGTTTTCTTCAGCCACTCTAAGGCCATCAGGCAGTGGGGACACTTGGTATGCATGGCTCCAAACTAAACAGCAGAACACTTTGACCTCAACAGAAGAAAGAACTTCCTAATAATGAGAGGTGGGAAAAATGTAACTGTCTATCTCAGAAAGAAAGAAGTTTCTTCTCCCTACAAGTTTTAAAACAGAAGCTGGACAGTCACCTTTCGATCGCCACAAAGACTCCACAGCAGCCAGATTGTGTGATATCAAAACCGTGAGAAATAAGCTGGTTGGAATGGTACTGAATCAGCGCAGGCTAAGATACTGGGCAGAAGAGTTCGGATTTTATGCCATAGGAAACAGTAAGGCATTTCAGAGTCCTCAGCAAGTGAATGAAACAAAACAGAAGAACTTGAGAATTCGGAGGTGGGCTCGGCTCCCTTCTTAAACCCACCCCGAGGTTGCTCTGCTCACCTCGACAGGCTCGATGGAGCGGTTGAAAGTTGGGGTCCACTGCTTGGAGATGCTGACTTTGACATTGCTAAATGTTTTCCTCGACGCATGGAGCAGCGAGTAACTACAAAAGAGAAGTACAGCTGAGTGACTAGTAAAGACAACGGCATTCAATAATATCACAGGTCTATTCCTATTTGTTTTGTTCATATTTAGAATTCTTCTCTTCAAAAAAAAGAGAAAATACTGCCTTATAAGGACTACCAACTCAAACAGTCTCTGCTAAGCAAAAGAAATAAATAATTCGTCATCTTCCATATGAGCCCCCGATCCAATCATAACTTATCCCTGGACCTAGAACGCAGAGATGTGACCCATGCCAACCCACTTTAAATTGTGGTCTCGGTTCTGTAAAAAAATCTTAAGTCTTTAGCAAACAGTGGCTGGTCACTGCACTAGCCATTCAGTAGCTTTTCCTTTGGCTCCTGACTTATTCTCATACTGCTGCTTCCCCTACCCCTCACGGATGGATGTCCCCCAAACCAAGCATCCAAAACTGCCTACTGACTCTTACATAATTACAGAACCATCTTCCTAATTTCTACCTTAAAATAAAACAAACAAACAAAACCATCATCCTCGTTTTCGGTACCTTCAATAAAGAAGAAAATCTATTCAGAAGAAATAATCAAAACAGCTGAGTCACAGGGTTATGGAGAACATGTCCCAACACCAAAAGGCCACTGAGGCCACAGACTCGTAAATGGGGACAATTCTTTAGTCATGATGGCTGGTCAGGGGCCTCCCCTGAGTTGCCAGAGCTCCTCATGACTGTCTCTTACCACTGTCACCGCTCCAGGAGGCAAAGGGCAGTCCCTGAACACGCCCTTTGTTCTCGAGCTCCGGGTTTAAACAAATAAAGGACGTTATGTTAGATCAGGCCTTCTCAACCACAGAACCACTGACACTTCGGGCCCCCCAAACTGTCTACTGTGGGGGGCTGTCTCGTGCACTGTCGGATGTTCAGCAGCATCCCTGGTCTCTGCCCACGAGATGCAAGCAGCACGACAACCGAAAGTGTCCCCAGACAGTGCCAAATACGGACCTAAGAGCCCCCCAGCACTACTGTGTTGGAGCTGCGGAAAAGTACAAGATGAGTAACCGGTCCGTTTCACTGCAAGACCGCCAATCCCTGCTACCAGTAAGGGTCTCCCTCCAAGGCAGAACGACGCCAAGGGAAGAGCTGCAGCCACCCGCTCACCTGAAGAAGGTGAGCAGGAACACGACGACGTGGTGGTGGCTGAGCCGGGACAAGAGAGTGCCGCTGCGAAAGAGGTCTGGCCAGGCCATGTTCTCCCCGACTTCCTGCTAGCCTGTGACCTTCACGTCTGGGTAGTGAATGATGACACCATTTCTTCCTTCTGCAAAGGCAAAACACATTATTAACATTACTCAACACAGGCAGATTATCCAAACGCAATTATTTAGACTTACAGCCAGTCGGCATATAATCAGGCCTTGAAAGAAAAATCATGTGAGCTAGCTGACCCCAGATGGATAATTATATTTTATAGCAGTTAGTCCCTAAAAAAAAGGAATCCTTGACCAAAGAGTGCACCCTAATAGAAAGAACGCTCATACAAATGGATTTTTTAAAAATCATTAATTTTAACAGAAAAAAATGAGCAAAGGAAGTGAACAGACAACTCAGAAGAAATGGAACGGTTATTACACTTACTGAATAAAAGTTCCAATCTCACTAGTAATGTAAGAAATGGTAATGAGGGCAAGAGAATGTTTGCACAGTGAAAACAGACTGAGGTCAAGGCAGCTCGAGTCCAACATTTCCAAACTCTTCTACGATGCTGACGGAGTGAGAACTAGTACAGAACTACAGGAAGACGATCCGGCCAAGTTCAAGAGCCTCTGACACAAAAATTTAATTTCCAAGGACCTATTTCTAGACAAATACAAGATGCATTCAGGTCTAACAACGTTTTCACGAAGTGTCAAAGGAGCTTTTTTATTGTAAAGAGATGAACTTGAGCCCGTCATAAGGGAACCGGGAAAGAGGCAGGGAGCTCCTGTGCCATCTCTCCCCACCACCTGCAAGTCATCCTTTCTGAAAGCTGCATCTGGGCCCTGACAGCCAAGGGGAGTTAAGCAAAAAGTAAGCATCTAAACTTAATGTCTCCAGTTAGGAGGCTGCAGAAACCACCTAAATATGAAACAAGAATGGAATGATTAAATTATGGTATATCTATATGGCAGAGTATTTTATAATAATTTAACAAGATGAAGCCCTGGCTGGTGTAGCTCAGCAGACTGAACGCGGGCTGCGAGCCAAAGGGTCACCGGTTCGATCCCCAGTCAGGGCACATGCCCAGGTTCCCAGTTTGGGGCATGTGAGAGGCAACCACACACTGATGTTTCTCTCCTTCTCTTTCTCCCTCCCCTCCCCTCTCTCTAAAAATAAATAATAAAAATTTTTTTTAAAAGATGAATTAACTATCTAGTAGTATGAGAAAATGTCATATTAAAAAAGTAGGATATGACATAAATATAATCACCTCTATGTTTACACAATATTTACAAATAAATAGGGAATATACTAGTTCTCCTTAAGTAGTAGGTTTATGGGTAAATTTTATTTTCTGCCCTGGCTGGTGTGGCTCAGTGGATTGAGCGCGGGCTGGGAACCAGACAGTCCCGGTTCGGTTCCCGGTCGGGGCACGTGCCTGGGTTGCGGGCCAGATCCCCTGTGAGGGCCATGTGAGAGGCAACCATACATTGCTGTTTCTCTCCCTCTCTGTCTCCCTCCCTTCTCCTCTCTCTAAAAATAAATAAATAAAATCTTTAAAAAAAAAATTTATTTTCTATATATTTTCTAAAAATTCTACAATAAATGTGTAAATTACTTTTATAATCAAGAGGGAAACATCACAGCACTGGAGAAGTCCTATAATTGATCGACGCTATGAGGAAACAATTAAATTAAATTAACAAAGCGACTTGCATGATAAATACACTACATCAAGGTAGGAGACAAACTCAGGAGCTCCCAATACGAACACGAGCAAACCACAGGGCTTTGCCTTCCAGGCCACGCTCTCTGTAACTGCTACTATGTCCCGTTTTCGCTAGCCGCAGCCTGGTAGATGCGTCCAAACCCTAGATGCTGAGAGACCCAGCCTAGAGGCCATTCCTAGTAAGCATCACATTTGTGTCCCTCGCTGGCTGCGAGCCCTCAAACCAGCCAATCTCTATGAATTGCAGGTGGTCTTCAGTAAAATGGCCTCTTTTCCCACCGTCATGTGACTAAAATAAACAATGTATGCGAGGAATTAAGATAATTATTTGAGTCACAGATCTGCCCAAGACTAATCCCACATCACCAGAATGTAGCTAACTTCATTTACTCATTCTCCCTGAAAAATGCTAACAAAATTATGAGCTGGGTAAGAGTATAAAATTCCATTGACACAATGTAACAAACTTTCTGTCTGTAATTCCTGGAAGTTTAAAACTGAGAGCTATTCGTGTTACTGCTAAATTTACCCACATCCCCAAAATTAAACACCAAGTCCAAGTGGAACAACCAGAAGCTTTGACCACTCTTACAAAGCACAGCTCTTTGAATGCATTCACGCCTCGAAACTCTGTACTGAGAACTTCAGGAAAGACTATGGACTATGAAATTCAGTAATGTATCAGGGAAAATAATTCCAAAAACGTACGCTCCAAGAGATTAGGATAACATCACTCTGGCAATAACGGAAGGGCTGTGTAGTTCAGGATGGATCGGTTCCATTAACAGCTACCAAGTTGTTTGAGACCATCTGAATTTAGCTTCTAAATAAAACACCTTTTTCTTGGCTACAGTGATAGGGGAGAAAAGGCTTCATAAGTACCTCGGGAAAATGGTTTTAAGCACTCACTTGCTATCAGCAGTGTGACTTTTGAAAGGAACATTAGTATAACACCTGGTCCTCTGTAATGATAACTAATAAAAATAATACCTTGCCCTCCTCTACCCTCCGTCACAGAAGTGGCTTCTATCCTCCATGAGCTCTGGCCCTGCGGAAACACAGTCTTCACCAGGTCGAGCCCACCCTGCACCTCTGACTTCCTGGAGGCCCTTTTCCTTCCTGCTCCAAACACAAGCTGAACACATGTCTGAATTCTTCATGTGTCTGTCAGCGCTGTTCTAATGAATAAAGTCAAGATTCATTCAAGTAGCTTGAATTCACAGTAGGTTGTCATTTAGTATTTCCTTAATCAATGGACACTGAATATACATACAACTATAATGAGAACGAGAATTATCTTAAATAAAAAAAAAAATTAAAAACAAGATCCCTGCCATGGAAAAGGATCCAGAACCATTGAACCATGTTTCACTTTTCAAAGCAAGTTCAAGATCCCGAACTCATCTGATTCGTAATGAAGCTCGTTCTGGGTTCTAGAAGATCGTCCACGCAAGGCATTTTCCAGAATGGAACATTCTGTACTCGATGCTGAATGAAAGATGGTTTGCATGTAACATGTCCAGACAGAAGGCAAGCTCCCCCTTATAAACACTGCCTTGGAACACAAGAGATTCTAAAATTTTCACTTTCTATAGATGTTTAGAGCCCATTCCAACCCGAACAGTAAAATTTAAAACTGTCTCTCATTAAACAGACTACGGGACGAGCAGACCGGAAAGTGGAGAGACCGGCAGGAACGGCGACAACCTGGGTGAAGCATCTGGCGCGCACCTCAGGCGGCCCAGCCTTCACCCACCCAACCTGTTACCACGCTCTCCGGAAATCCAGACACGGGGTTAATAAACTTCGTTATGTCCTGGCGAAAACTCCTGCCTGCCCCATACATCCCCACTTCCTCCGAGGTCTCCCGAGGAAAAGCAAGCTTTCTTTTCCTTACAAAACCCCAGCTTCTTTGAAACTCATGCCCTGGGCTTCACTGCCCGCTGTGCTGACGGCTGTTACCGTCTGCCCTGTCTCTGCAGACAGCTCCCACCTCACGCCCCCCCCCCCCCCCCCCCCCCCGGGCACACGGGGTGACCCAGCTGCGTCCCTGTCCTCTTCACGCCACCCATCTCTTCCTCTCTCCCGCAATGCAAAGCCACTCCATGGTCAAAACCTGATCCCTGTCAACCCCGGTGACTGAATCACCTCCTCAAGCTGGATTTCAAACATCCCTTCCTTCCAGAAAACGCTTGCTTTCCTACTCCGCACTCCGACAGTCCTTTCACGCAGCAAGGCACCCAGCTTTTTCCCAGGTTTCGGCCACCTCACCTATTTTTCATTATCCATCATCACCCTCCTCTTGTCCTCATTTCCTGCTTTACCAACTCGGAATCTGGACTGCACGACACTTTGTTTTTGCTTGCCTCTGTCCTCCTTCGCCGAGCCCAAGCAGCTGAGTTTTGCCAGAGACAAAATCACACGTGCCACTGGTTTCACTCTTTAGATTCAAAACCACAAACCTCAAAGAGCATGCAATGCTGCCCAGCAAGCCTCCACTTCCCTAATCATCTCTGCTTTCTCGGCCTCTCAAGATGACTACTTCACACTCCTCTCTCAACCTCCAACATCCTCTCACCCTTCTTCCATCCAGTACCACAGCTTTCTGCCCACGGCCCCGATCCAGGGCTCTACGACACTCCAGGGGTCCCGACAGTACGGCCACCGACCATGCGATATCCCTCCTGCATCTAAAACAGAATCCTTCACCTCCACCTTCCCTCCGAACCAAGTCTCCCCCACTAGCCCCGCCTCCACGGATGGTGTCACCGGGGCTCCACATTGCCCAAGGTAACTAGGCCTTATCCTTCATTTCTCCTTTTCTCTCAGCTTCCACATAGAACCCATTACTAAGCCCAGCCACTACAACCTCCAAAACACATCCCAAACCCGTCCTTTCCTCTCCATCCCCACAGCCACCATGAAAATAAACCGCCCGTATCTCCCACCAGGACGACCACACGGCCTCCAGCAGGGCTTCACTATTTCTACCTGTCCCCTGCCCCATACCATTCTCCACACGGCGGCCAGAAACATACCCCAAAGCACACATCAGCTGCCACTCCTCTGCTTCGCACACCGTGACAGCTTCCCAGGACTCTCATAAAAAACGCAGCTCTTTGCCACGGCCTCCCAACCCTGCATAGTGTACCCTAGTCCTCTGTAGTGAAGTAGGAAGGTTAAGGGTGGGGGCAGTAGAGTTGACAGATGGGGTTGGCAGAAAGAGGCTAGGGATGAAGGAAGGGGCTGCCTGAGCAATAACTAGAGAGATTGGGCTTAGTTTTGTTTAAATTATTCGTTGTTGGTTTGTTTTTTTAAGATTACCTATTTGTTTATTTCTAGAGAGAAGGGAACGGAGGGAGAGAAACATCCATATGTGGTTGCCTCTCACAGGCCCCCTACTGGGGACCTGGCCCGCAAACCAGGCATGTGCCCTGACTGGGAATCGAACCCACGGCCCTATGGTTTGCCAGCCGGTGCTCAATCCACTAAGCCACACCAGCCAGGGCTAAACTACTAGTTTTCAATATGTTCTACACGCCTAAGGTAGAAAGTTCAAGAGACGCCAAAGGTGCACAGTGACATCTCACTCCCTGTTCTTGTCACCCCGTGCTACCAGTTCCTTCTGCATCCTACACTTTCCGGGCACAGCCCTCCACACTCACAAATACACAAATGGCATATGACATGCATATTCTGCACCATTTTTCTGTCTTCACTAGTCAGGGGTTGGGGTCTGTTCACACCTTCCCCGACGAAGCTTTCGGGACATCCGGGCGGCTCCCAACCCTTTGGCAGGGTATGCACAGTGAGGGGCCGGCACACGCCCTTCTCGCCCTTTGCCCACCTCACTCCCCACCCCCGCCAGCACCTTGCTGCACACTCACTCCCACCTCCCCACACTTAATCCCTTTCTAGTCCTTGGACCCACCAAGCCCTTTCTTGCTCCAGGCCTTCGTATTTGCTGTTTCAAGGCCTGAAATGCTTTTCTCCTGGTTCTCTGCAAACAGCTTGCTCTTTCCTTTTCTTGGCTTGTCTTCAAAAGTCATCTTCTGGAGTGACTTGCCGGATCACCCCACTTTAAATGGTCTCCCTCAGCCCTGGCCAGGTGGCTCAGTTTCTTGGAGCGTCATCCCCTACACCAAAACGTGGTTAGTTCCCCAGTCAGGGTGCATACCCAGGTTACAGGTTCGACCCCCCATCAGGACACGTTCAGGAGGCACCCTATCAATGCTTCTCTCTCACTTCTTTCTTCCTTTCTTTCTCTCTTTTTCTCTCCCCATCACCCCCACTTCCTCTCTCAAATGAATACATACATCCTCTGGTGAGGATTAAAAAATAATAATAAATAAATAAATACAACGGGCTCCCTCAGTTACTATCCCTGTCATCTCTGTTTCTTCCCTATTACAGCATTTCTCCCGATCTAATTATCTGGTTTAATTGTTTGCATGTGCACTGTTCATCCCTAAGCTCCATAAAAGCAGCGGCTTTATCTGTCTCGAGTGCGCAGCTGTATCCCCAGCACCTAGCAGGGCGTCTGCAACGATCAGTAAAGTTGTTTTGAATGACAGCCGACAGAGACCGCCTCCACAGTGCCAGGCCCTGTGCTGGGTACTTGCCATGCATCACCGCATTTAGTTCTCACACCTTCTTACAGCTGAGAACAGATCTGACAAAGTAATAGATTTCCAGAGATGAAGCGAACACTCAAACCCAGACCCGACCCTAGCCCCTACGTTACACTGTATAGGAGGGAAATGCGGTCATTAGAAATATCCCACTTTAAACTTAGGGCTGTAATCCAGGACCGGGAAACAACGCACCTGACGGGCAACCTCCGTTCTCTTACACACTACACCCAAATGAGAGGGCATCAGATGGGCAATCACTTCACCCCCCAGCTTCAGTCTTTGTTTGCAAAGTACCAAGACTGTGTGTACTCAAGGCACACAATCCTCTCCCCCAGGTGCTGACTGTCTACTGTGTACCCAGCTCAGCCCTAGGAGATGCAGGTGAAAATGCATTCAATGGATATTGAGTTCACCTACTTTGACAGAACCTCATGCGGCGGTTTAGCACCCCAATGCTGGACACTGAAGTCTCTTTTTGTCCCACATTATCGCGTTTGAAGCCATTTACCTACACCACAGAAATCCTTTTATTTGAAACTCAAGTTTTCCTGTAATTGTTCTCTCTTCTGAAATTGTTTCATTACCACAAATGTAAAATAGCCAGCACTGATCTGTAAAATTCTCTCATCTTACCCCAGGGTTCCCCAAAACACAGTCTTCCTATCCATTCTGGAATACGTTCCAAAGACAACAATTTTCAAGGTAAAACCTTTCCCTCTCCCAGACAAAAGACCTACACTCCCAAGAATGGCCATCGCTGGGGCAGTTCATCAGCACTAGTGAAGAGGGACAAACAGAACCTTCGGCAACATACGCAATGCCAACAGCAAGCAGCAACCAGACACTGCGCTGACTTCGCTGGTAAAGTCCTGTTTCTGGATCATTTTCTGATGGAGATCAAAGGCTAAGAGAAGAATGATGTCATCGGAAGGCACACGTGGCCCACAAAAAGGCAACGAGTTCGAGCTGGAATCCAAGACCCTCCACTTAAATTCTTTGGTCCTCAATTTCCTTACTTAAAGATCAAAAGAGATGATTTATAGAGAGTTCCTAGCACAGAGTCAGGTATGCAGTGAACAGGCAGCAAACGGGAAAGCGGGCTGCGGAGCACGTGCAGGTCCTGGGACAGCGCGGCAGGCGGCACAGACGCTCCGCGCCCTCTCCCCACGTCTCGCCCTGCGCATCTCTTCCATCTGGCTGTTCCCGGGTCACAGCCTTTTAGAACAAACCGATGATCTGTTTCGGTTTTGAGATACAGGTATGCTTTTGAATTATTTAAAGAAAAAATAATAACAGACTTCCAGTCAAGATAGAGGTGTAGGCAAACACACTTAGCCTCCTCACGTAACCACAGAATTATAACCAGACCTCAAAACAAATAACACCCAGAACCATCAGAAAATCAAACTGTATGGAAGTCCAACAACCAAGGATTTAAAGAAGCCACATTCACGTAGTAGGAGGGGCAGAGACATGGAGACCAGCGGAGACGCAGGAGACAAGGTGTGGCACAGAGGCAGCAGGGGCGGAAGGACATTCCTACATGCACATGTGGTGGATAAAATCGGGAGGGATACCTTGGGAGCCAGCGATCCCAGCCCCAGGCCAGACCACACAGCCCAGGGTTCCAGCACCAGGAAGATAAATCCCCATAACTTCTTGCTGTAAAAACCAGTGGGGGTTGGAACGGCAGAGGAAACTGCTGGATTTTCAGGAGACTCTGTTTACAGGGTCTGCATGTACTAAAAACATACACAGACCCACCCGCTCTGGGATTCAGGACCAGGGCAACAGCTGGAACAGCACCAGTCACACGGGGTGAGTGCCGGGATAACCTCCAGAAGCCAGACAGTAGCACTGTCCCCTCTCTGAACCCTCCCTTGCACAGTGAGCCACAAAACCATGAAGCAAGTTACCCTGCCCTGGCGATCACCTAAGGCTCCACCCCACACTATTTACAGGTGCCTTTTCTACAACAGGCCACGCTACTAACACAGGGAGTCAAAGCAGCTCTATCTAGTACACAGAAACAAACACACGGAGGCTGCCAAATTGAGGAGACAAAGAAATATGGCCCAATGAAAGAACAGAACAAAACCCCAGAAAAAGAACTAAACAAAACCGAGATAGTCAACCCAACAGATGCAGAGTTCAAATCACTGGTGATGAGGATGCTCAAAGAACTCACTGAGCACAGCAACAACACAAAAAAGTCCCACGAAGAAATGAGGGTTACACTAAGTGAAATAAAGAAAAACCTACAGGGAACCAACAGTGGAGGGGATGAAGCCAGGATTCAAATCAATGATTTGGAACATAAGGAAGAAAAGCATTCAACCAGAACAGCAAGAAGAAAGAAGAATTCAAAAAAATGAGGAGAGTATTAAGCACCTCTGGGACATCCCCACACATATCAACATCTGAATCACAGGGATGCCAGAAGAAGAGGAAGAGCAAGAAATTGAACTCTTATTTGAAACAATGAAAGAAAACTTCCCTAATTTGGCAAAGGAAATAGACATACAAGTCCTGGAAGCAGAGAGAGTCCCAAGCAAGTTGGACCCAAAGAGGACCACAACAAGACACATCATAATTAAAGTGTCAAAGATTAAAGATAAAGAGAGAATCTTAAAAGCAGCAAGAGAAAAGCAGGGAGTTACCTACAAAGAAGTTCCCATAAGACTGTCAGCTGATTTCTCAAAAGAAACTTTGCAGGCTAGAAGGGACTAGCAAGAAGTATTCAAAGTGATAAAAAGCAAGGACCTACAACCTAGATTACTCCATCCAGCAAAGCTATCATTTAGAGTGGAAGGGCAGATAAAGTGCTTCCCAGACAAGGTAAAGCTAAAGGAGTTTATCATCACCAAGCCATTATTACACGAAATGTTAAAGGGACTTATTTAAGAAAAAGATCAAAACTATGAACATTAAAATGGCAACAAATTCACAACTATCAACAACTGAAGCTAGGGGGGGTGGGGGGGGGCAAAACTAAGCTAAACCACAACAGGACCAGAATCATAGAAATGGAAATCACATGGAGGGTAATCAGCTGGGAGGGGGAAGGCAGAGAATAGAGGAAAAGGTGCAGGGACTAAGAAGCAAAAATCGTAGGTACAAAATAGACAGGGGGTTTTGAGAATAGTGAAGGAAATGGAGAAGCCAAAGAACTTTATATGCACGACAAATGGACATGAACAAAGAGGGGGAACTGCTGGAGGGAGTGGGGGTACCAGGCAGAGATAGGCAAATGAGGATAAATTAGGACAACTGTAATAGCATAATCAATAAAATATATTTTTTAAAACTTAAATAAAAACAATGAAATTCATCTGAGGATGTTATCAATGAACTTTATCTTATTTCTATAGCAAATGGTTATCATTATTAATATTTTCAGATCTTGAATATAAGACAGTGGCAAATGATCTTTAGAGTCCTTATCCTACTTATTTAAAGATGAATAGGATAATTCATCTATTTCTATTTAAAATTGTTAATATAGAGAATAAAAAATGGGAAAGAAATAATTCAAGTCTAAAGGCACTGAAGAAAGTGGCAATTAAGAATAAGATTTTTGGTCTCCCACGAACATGTTCTTCTCACTATAAACATTTCAGAAGTTACCACGACATCACCCACAATCTTACATTTCTGAAAGCCTCGAGGACACATTCCCATTGTCCTCTGTCAAAAATGAGAATAAACAGACCAGTCTGCAAATAAGCATACTGAGGGAATGACGAGTAACTAATTTAACCAAATTCCCAGTCTGAGACCATGTGACCAAACACCAAAACACCGGACCTCCACTAACCCTTCTCTCTTTGGTCTCTGTGCACCCCTTTCCAAAAGCGTCCTCTCCCTGCCTGGAAAGTATCCCTTACCTGAGTTAAACTACAAGGCAGCACACGAGCCGCCGCCGCGCGGGCCGGGACCCGGCTCTACCCTGGGCCCTCCCGGAGCCCCCGGCTGCAATCTCGCCCGCCGCGCCAGGCCCCACAGCACCGGGGGCCGAGCAGCCACGCTACGGGGTAGAAGAAGCGTGGGGCCGGCCGACCGGACCGCGGCGCCCCACCCACCGGCCGCCGCCCTCCAAATCTCCGCCTCGCCCCTCGGACCTGCCCTCCCCAGGGCGCCCCCAGCCAAGCTGCGGCTCCTTCTCCACGGCTCGCGCACCCGAGACCCGCAGTAATCGCTGCTCTCCGACCCGCCGCCCCGTTCACTCCGCTCGGATCCGTTGCCTTCTGGCCACCTTCGCCCTCGCCTCCGCCTCCGCCAGTGCCGCCACCGCCACCTCACCCACGGCCCTGCGGCCAGGGTTTCCGGACGCCCACGTGACCCGCGCGGTCCCCGCGGCATGCTGGGAGTTGTAGTCCAACCGCGAGGGCTGGAGGGACTGGGTGGCTGGGGCTGCTTCCTATGGCGCGCGGAGGTCTCTGTGGACCTGGCTGCTGGGCGGGGATGGGGAGGGGATGGGACGGGGATACCATCCGGGAATGTTTTGGGGAAACCAGGAAAGGATAGGATATAACCGGAGGAAGGGAAACGATGTATACATCACCTTTTCTTTTTTCAAAAAGCTTTGTTACGCTCTTTGTTTTCATAGAAAGCAACGTGTTGCTAAGTGTACCAGTGACCTGCCACAGGGCGTAGACTTTAGATTGCTGTTTAATTAAATACCCATAGTCTACCACTGTCACTCACTGTTCTATGTCCCACCTCACCCACCCAAACAAATAAATGAATGTTCAGATCCTGGCAATGTCAAGCAAAAATTAAAGGCTTTACAACACTCAACTTGGAACAAGTTTTCTCTGTCCTCCTGGGTCGCTTTCAACTGTTGGAAATAGAATTAGGAAATATAATAATAATATAATTAGGAAAAAGAAAAAACTCCAACCCAGAAAACCTCTCCACAAAGGTAGTAGATGACCAAACAGGTTTATTATTGAATAAAGTTTCATCCAGAATGTGATGCATATCACAGACAATTCACTAAGATTGCAAAGAGAGAAAGGAATCTCCTTCCTTAGCCAAGCCTTCACAGCCAAGCCGGTACAAGCCATTACAAGCGTGTTCTCAAGATAATCACTAGTCCTCGAATGAGAGGACTTCACAGGACTTCGGTCACACATAGTTCATCCTAACTTTATCACGGTAACTGGAGAGACTGCCTGTGTTGGTTTATCCAGAGGAGCAACAAACTTCTCAGATCTGTAGGACAGGAGGTAGTTTTTCAGACCCGAGCCAGGTGCCCACCGAAGTCAGGCTACTACCCTCACACAGGAGTTGAGAGTCAGGGACACTCTGTCCCTGCATGTTTGCATTGAAGGAATGTTCCTGAGTTATGAGACTAGCCACAGGTTATTTGGCCATTGTAAAGGTAGACATGTATTTGAAAAGGACACAGAAAGAAATTTTGAAAGAAAAGAAAGGGAGGGGGGAGGGGGGAGGGGAGGGAGAGGATGCAAATAACTGTAATTGAACAACAATAAAGTAATTAAAAAAAAAAAAGAAAAGAAAGGGAGGGAGACTTATGCAATGCAGTAGTAGTTTTGTTTCCAGTTACCTAAGGGCGTAGCTGGGGAGATGAGAGCAATAAATCAGCCAAAGGTTTCACTTTTATTTAAAAAAAATACATAGTAAGATATTACTCAGACTTAAAAAGGAATGAAATTTGGATAGGTGCTACCAAGTGGATGAACCTTGAAAACACTATGCTAAGTAAAATAAGCCACACAGAAAAACAAATATTGGATGATTCCATTTATGGGCAGTACCCAGAGTAGTCAAATTCATAGGAACACAAAGGAGAATAGTGGTTACCAGGGGCTGCGGTGGGAGGGGCAACGGGAGTTACTATTTAATGGATATACAGTTTCAGTTGGGGATAAAGAAAAAGTTCTGGAGATGGATGGTGGTGATGGTTTGTGAATGTATTTAGTACCGTTGAACAGTACACTTAAAGTGGTTAAAGTGGTAAAATGTATATATTGTGAAATACATGCATGTATGTATATATATGTATGTACGTGTACATATATACATACATATAACATAAGTATATAACCTGGTCATCACCGCCCATATGCCTCTTCCCCATATGCTCTTTGCACATACAGTCACGTCGATGGAGAGGATCGGAGCAGGGAGAGGCAGAACCCCTCCTTGGCTTCCATAACCACAGCACATTTTGCCATTTGATTTCTACTCTAGCTGTTCTCCAAATCCTGCATCTGAGTCTGCTGACTTTTTCTTTCTTTCACAGTAACCATTACCAGGAGAGGAAAACATTTGGCGTCTAATCCCATTGACGCTGGCATCGCAGGGGTGCCGGTTCCTGCCCCCTGCCCATACGCGGGTGGTGGATCTTGACCTACATTTTATTTCCAAGTGGCAGACACATGACCGTGGCTCTCCAAGTGGCAGTCTGCGGCAGCAGCATTTGGCAGCGCCCTGGGTTTTCTGGCTCTACCTGCCAGCATTGGGTTTACCTTACTCAAAAGAGCGGTTCCTGAAAACTGATCTGTAAATGGAATTTGGAGTAAGATAAATCATATTTCAAAGGTTATCGGAACAAATCATAGAAAGAAATGTTCTTGGACAGTGAACAAATGGTCCTCAATTTCAGCGCTGCTCAATCTTTCCAGACCTCAACCCACAGTAAGAAATACATTTTCCCTCGCCCCCAGGGGACGGGTCTGCAACGGACCCAAACAATTCACAGAAGGAGGCTCAGCCTCCTGCATGAGACCCATTCTGAAACGTCCTGCTAATCTCGCCCGTAAAAGAGCTTGTCGCAACCCACTGAAATGGATTTCATGACTCGTTAAGAGATCTCGGCCCACAGTCTGAAAACGCTACACCAATGTAAATATTTTATCAATCCGGATGTCTCTGTTTTGCATATTGGACCTATGGCTTAACTGCCAAATGTTACATTTTCCACAGTGGAGAAAAGATAGTCTTTATGTTCTGGGAACCAGTGACTCTTCCGGACTCTTTGGGAGGGGGAAAAAAATAAGGACATTTTACCTCAGCTTTATATGTCTTCTGTCAGCATTGGGAATGGATAAACTCTGTTTTCTAAGACCTAAAAATTAACCTCTGTTCTGTGGTGGATCAGAGAAACAGAAATATTTTTCCAGCTCTTTCTCCCCATACAAATTCAAAGTTCTTTTAGTTTTTTTAATCTTCTCTTTGGGTCACCTCCTCTCTCTTGGTAACTCCCCAAGAAGAGTAATTCAAATTCATGAAACAATGAAAAGACCCAGATCTGTGCCCTTTAAATGGTGTTCTCTCCACTCTAGCCCCCACCCCAACCAAACAAGGGACGACAGGGGAAATCGGAGGAGGTGGGGCAAGGGGCGGGCTGCAGAAGAGAAGGTGAGTGGAGAGAAGGAACGGGGTGGTTTACCAGGTATTGGCTGAGTTAACTGGCCTCGCGAGGTGCCAAGAGCTCGCAGACTGTGCTCCGGGAGTGCTGGCCAGCGCCTCGTCTGGGCGTGTGCCCAACGGCAGCTCCGGGCTCCGGGGCGGTGGGAGGGCTTCGCTTTCCTTTCACTTTCACGGGCCGCCAAACCTGACACCTGGGGACAGAACTACAGTTCCCACCACGCAGCGAGGCAGCAGGAAGAAGGGGTCCTGAGGGCCGAAAAGGAAAACAAGGAGAACGAGAAAACCTTACCTGCGAGCAGAGGTGAGAGAGGGATACAGGTAAGCAACAGGTGAACCAGGAAGGTGAAGGTTGCGGGATGCAGGATGGAGGGCGTCGCGGAGGACACTGCTTTCTCCTTGCAGGGCAGGTTGGCTGAGTTAAAGGGGCTTTTGTGGAAACCCCGAGGACTTCCTGGAGAGGGGGGCTAGATTTCAGTTCAAGTTATGGTGATAAGACACCGGAAGTGGAATGGCTTTCTTTATTTGAAAAGTCAGAGGTGGGAAAAAGAGTGGTTTTGTTGTGTCTCTTGTCTGCTGGATCACTGAGCCATTAGTGCTTTCAGAAGCGTCCAAGAGAGGTACTGGGCTTTTACAGATTGGATTTGTGCGTGCATTTAAATTTGTGTAATGATACAGGCTTGTCCTTTTGTATGACTTTTGAGGAGGCTGAAGAATCAAAATGGGGAAAATGAAGAAGGGTATCCTATGGCAGGAGCAATTTGCTGCACATCAAACTTAATCATCAAATGGGGTTAGGTTTCACGTATTTTTATGAGGCATTTGCTCGGGAGACCCAACACGATAGCCCATGAAGAACAGCTGGGGCCTGGGGATATTTGCCTGAAGTGGCAATGCTTGCTGCTCCAAATATCTGATGGGCTGGCTTGTGGAATCGGAATCCGCCCAGGCCAGGCACAGCATGAGGGTCAGCGAACATAACCCCAGGGAGACAGATTTCCACCCGTGGGAGTTAGAGTCGTGCTCGCAAAATGGACTTTTGAAGGAAGTGGTGAGTTTCTCAGGATCAACGATATTGAAGCAGAGGTGGATAGTTGAGTAGACATGCTGAAGGTATGAATAACATTTCAGGTGAGTGATTGCGTTGATCGACGACGTTTCCCAAACCTGGCCAGGGGTCAGAATCTCCCGAGGAGTGTGTGCACGTCTGTGTGTGTGTGTGTGTGTGTGTGTGTGTGTTTAAATATCTTTAGCACATCTGGGAAGGGTTTCTGGAATATGTATTTTTAATTATCTCTCCAAATAATTCTGATGTGATCACTTAATTTGGGAAACACTGCCATTTAGAAACTTTATTTTCAGCTTATGCTAAAGTATGCCATGCGCTCCCTTCTCACAACAGTTTTCTTTTTGAATATTCTCAAAATTCTCATTTCCTGGTCAAGAAAAATTAGGTGCCAACCAGAAAACAAACACCCTGTCACACTTCCCTAAACTGACTTCTCTGTCCAATCCTGTGGGTCCTTGTTGCCGGTTGCCTGGACGTTCTGTCTCCCAGTAGTTGGGAATCCTTCTCCCCATGTCATGTGGGGAGAGGATGACAGTGAGGCATGCCTTCCCACTGATGAACGGCAGGGAGAACACTCCGGTGGGCGTCTCCTCTGCGGTCCTCCTGCTGAGTGGGCACCCGATGGAGCACAGGGCACCTGGCCTCAATGACAAGAATCTCCACCGGTGCGGTCATCTGACCGTGTTGACTGTGTAGTGGGCCCCGCGGAGAATAGCAATAGAACCTCTTCCTTCTGCGGGTACCCCTAAAGTATTGTCAACCCACCTGGGGCAGGTGTGAGCTTGTGCGGGCAGCTCCCTTGTACCTGACCAGTAATTACCATCCTTCTCCCCAAGGATGGTAGCGCTATGCAAGCGATGATCTCCCTCGGTCTTGTCCTGTCCTGGACCTCGGGTACCTAGAACAAGTGCCCAGAGCCTGAGAGGTGCTCACTAAAGACACGCTGAGTTCCCTCTTTTCTTCCTAGCTCCATTCTCGGCAGCAAGCACCATGCAATTCTCCAGCTCGGCCAGAGCAGCCGATGAGAACTTTGACTATCTGTTCAAGATTATCCTCATCGGGGACTCCAACGTGGGGAAGACGTGTGTGGTGCAGCACTTCAAATCCGGGGTCTACACGGAGACGCAGCAGAACACGATTGGCGTGGACTTCACCGTGCGCTCCCTCGAGATCGATGGCAAGAAAGTGAAGGTCAGAGGGACGTGGGTTTCGCTCCTCCTTGTTTAGCCAGAGCTCCTAACGCCAAAACACATGCCTGAGGAGTAACCGAATTAAATATAAAACGTGAAATCATGAAAGTACCGGGAAAAAAACGTAGGCGTATTCATTTTTATCATTGTGGAATGAGAAAATTGGGCGTTTCGGTAAGATGAGACATCCAGAAGCCAACAGGGAAAATATTGCTCAGTTTAACTGACTCGAGGTCAGGTTTTTATATTTCTCTATAACTATATACAGGTCCAATGTCTACATATTCAAAGTGCCATCCACCAAGTCAAAAGCTGAATGACAAGTTGGAAAGAAATTATTTGTAGGTATGGGACTGGGCAAAAGGCTAATGTCTTTACTGTGAAAACAGCCCCGATAAATAGCTGAGAAAAGGCTCAGCCACCAAATACAAAATGTAGGCAATTCACAGATTGACCAAAACTGTTGTTTCACAAATTTTATAAGAAGTAGCTCATGCAGTTATGTAAAGATGTAAAGGTGCCCATCCTTACTCATACTTAAAGGAACAACAGCCCTGGCTGGTGTGGCTCAGTGGCTTGAGCGCCAGCCCGTGAACCAAAGGGTCACTGGTTTGATTCCCAGTCATGGCACATGCCTGGGTTGCAGGCCAGGTCCCCAGTGGAGGGTGTAGGAGAGGCAACCACACACTGATGTTTCTCTCCCTCTCTTCCTCCCTACCCTCTCTCTAAAAATAAATCAATAAAATCTTTACAAAAAATTTAAAAGAAACAACTAACTAACACTGAGATAGCATCTTTTACCAATTGATTAGAAAAGATCAAAAAGTATTGGTAAAAATGTAATAAATGGATCTCGTTTGGAATCCTGATTAAATAAAAATGAGAGTAAAAAAGGCATGCTGGAGTCAATCAGGGAAATTTTCATACTCCTGGGTATTAAATGATACCAAGGAGTTATCAAAAAGTTTATTAGTGGAGATAATGGCATTGGGATTATGAAAGAAAAAGTCCATTTTTATAGGGATATATAGCAATGTAAATAGGGATAAAATGATATGAAGTCTGGAATTTGCTTTAAAATAATACCTCAAAGAAATCAACAGAATGGGCTAGATGTTGCAAAAATGTTGGTAATTATCAATTCTGGGATGATGGGTATATGAGAGTTCATTATTCTATTATCTCTAGTCTGTGTATGTTTGAAAACTTTTTTTTTAAGATTTTATTTATTTATTTTTTAGAGAGAGGGGAAGGGAAGAAGAAAGATGGGGAGAAACATCAATGTGTGGTTGCCTCTCAAGCGCCCCGTACTGGGGACCTGGCCCACAACCCAGGCATGTGCCCTGACTGGGAATCAAACTGGCAGCCCTTTGGTTTGCAGGCCCATGTTCAATCCACTGAGCTACACCATCCAGGGCTACAAACTTTCTTAAAAAAATAAATTTTGTCAATGATGTAAGTCTATGAAGAAACAGGTACCCTCAGACACTGTCAGAGAGTGTAAAAATTGGTGCCATTGCTCAAATGGAAAAAAGATTTGTGGGCCCCATCCCAGACCTCCTGAATTTAGATATCTAGAAGTGAGACCCAGGAAGCTGTATTTTGCAGACAACTTAGGTGAGCGAGTTCCCGTCGGTTGTGGGAACTGCTGATGCCACCCCCTTTCCCGCCCTTCTCCAGATGCAGGTGTGGGACACCGCAGGCCAGGAGCGCTTCCGGACCATCACCCAAAGCTACTACCGCAGCGCCCACGCGGCCATCATCGCCTACGACCTCACCCGGCGGTCCACCTTTGAGTCCGTTCCTCACTGGATCCACGAGATAGAAAAATACGGAGCTGCGAACTTGGTCATTATGCTGATCGGTATGGTGTTTTCAAAGCGTTTGACTTTGCATTCCTGGTGCCCTCTGCGGACACTCAGCTTTCTGTGTGCTTCCGGTGGCAGGGGAGCATGAAATCTAAATGTGCAAACGGTGGGCAGGACCTCAGAAAGCGTCTGGCCAGAAATTCCCATCAGATTCACTTGGAAATGAGAGGGGGGTGGTGTGAAGTTCTTAGGAATACAGATCTCAAGGCCCCGCCCTGGAGTTTCTCAGTGTAGAGACCTGAGCTGGGCCCAGACTTCCGTGTGCGGGGCGCCCCAGCTGATTGGCTGCACACAGCTGTGCAGACCACACAGGAAGTCCTCTGTGGGCTGAGGTTCACAGAGTCAGGAGGCTCCAAATCCCTGAGGGAGCCACTCAGGTGAGTGCAACCCACACATCCTTGAATAACTAAACACTTAGTAGGTGCCAGGCACTCTTCTGACTCTGCTCCTGAGTCAGATCACTTAATCCACCCAACCACCCTAAGAAGCAGAGATGACTCTCCTAACTTCCCAGATGAGGAAACTGAGGCATCTGTAGGTTAAGTATCCTGTCAAGTAGTTCAGCCTGGTTACTGACTGACGGGTGAGGCAGGATTTGAACCAGGCTGTCTGATTCCCAGAGTGCCCAGTGGGTTCAGTTCCCTTCTGACCATTTTCCAATAGTTGGTTAGGCAGGACCGTTACCCAGGGCCCCCTGAAGCTCTGGTTTAGGAAGTTGCTATGTCTACTCTCGTGCCTAGCCTTCAAGGTCAGACAGATTTGGGTTCAAACCCCCCTCTCTGTCTGAATTTGGGGATTATAACTTACTCTCTCTAAATTTCTGCTTCATCTATAAAACGGGTGCTCACTTCCAAAATATTGTTGAGTGGAAAGGATTAAATAAGGTCCATCTGCAAAAAGTCCAGCCATTGTTAATATGACAAGAACAGTTTGCTCAACCTCGATGTAACCTGGCAGCCAAGGAGAGTGGACTGGAATGCACCTGCGTGAACAATGATGACTTCACTGTACTGGTCAGTGGGGGCGGCAGATGCCACTGAGTGAGCCTGTGCACTGTGCGGCCGTCGCATTCAAAATGACTGAGCAGGTAGAGCAATGAATCCGCATCACATTTTGCATTAAGCTTGAACATTCCTCCGCGGAAACTATTCGGGTGATTCAGAAGGCTTTCGGGGACAATGCAATGAGTGCAGGGCAAATAAAAATGTGCCACAAATGCTTCAAAGATGGTCGAGAATCTGTTGAAAGTGATCCACGTTCTGGAAGGCCCACAACAAGCAGAGCTCTTGAGAATGTTGAACATGTACGGGCTGCAGTCAACAAAGATCAGCGACTGACATGGCAAGAACTAGAAGCTGATCTGGGGATTCCAAAAACTACTGTGTCTGGGACTTTGACACAGGATCTTGGCAGGAAATGTGGCGTGGCGAAATTCATTCCGTGGCTTCTGCTACCAGAGCAGAAGGAACATTGTGCTGCAGTTGCTAATGACTTGATTCAAACTGTACCAATGAACCAGACTTCCTCAAGAAGGTCATAACCGGAGATGAATCGTGTGTCTACAGCTACATGTATGACCCGGAAATGAGGGTCCAGTCGTCCCAATGGAAGTCTCCTGGTTCTCCATGCCTAAAGAAGGTACAGCAAAAATGCAGCAAGATCAAGACCATGTTAACTGTCTTTTTGATTGGGAAGGTGGTGTCCACCATAAGTATGCCCCTCCAGACCAAACAATTAGTAAGGAGTACTACCTCAGTGTTCTTTGTTGGTTGAGAGATGCAACATGACAAAAACGGCCGCAGCTATGGGCAACTGGTGATTGGCAGCTTCATCACGACAACGCAGCCGCTCATGTATCACATCTCATGCAGAGATTTTGGTGAAGTATCCAATCACCTAGGGCACTCAGCCCTCCTACAGCCCAGATGTGGCACCCTGTGGCTTCTGGCTTTTCCCAAAACTTAAACTGCCTTTGAAAAGGAAGAGGTTTCGGACAGTCAATGAGATTCAGGAAAATACGACAGGGCAGCTGATGGCGATTGGTAGAACTGTGTGAGGTCCCAAGATACCTGCTTTGAAGGGGACTGAGGCGTCATTGTCCTGTGTACAATCTTTCTTGTATCTTCTCCAATAAATATCTCTATTTTCCATATTACATGACTGGATACCTTCGGGGCAGACCTTGTCTATAAAACACTCAGCAGAGTGCTAAGAACTCAGTAAAGGGAAGAAGCTGTTGTATCCTGGTAGAGCAAAGATGAGCAGAGAGGGAGGGACAGCCGTGACTTTCAGGGATGGAAGGAAACCCCACTAATGGTGGCTTCCAGAGAAGGGAAGCGTAGGTGTGAATAACGTGAACCTCAGTGCTGACCACACTTGAGGTTTCCCCGGGAATGCGGACTGGATCTCTTTTCCATGAAGTTCACATGCTTCCCAGGAAACACTGAAGCAGCTCTTCCTCTGGGCCTTGCAGCCCGCAGCTCCCTACCCCAGCTCCCTCCCAGCAGCGCTGTCCTTAGCTACCCATTGCTCTGCTGCAGGAACAGGTGAGGCAGACCAGGGCAATCAAGGTCAAGACTGCAGGATGTCCAGGAATCTGTTTCCAGAGCATTTACACCCTAGTCTGTCTTTTGTAACTGCCATCTCTGCCCCAATTCTTTTTTTTTTTCTTTTTTTTTTTTACTTCTTTATTTTTAGAGAGAGGGAAAAGAAGGGAGAGGGAGAGAAACACGATGTATGAAAGAAACAGGGATCGGATGCCTCTCACACGCCCCCTACTGGGGACCTGGCCTGCAACCCAGGAATGTGCCGGTACTAGGAATCGAACTGATCTGGTCCACAGGCTGGCGCTCAATCCACTGAGCCACAATAGCCAGGGCTCTGCCCCAATTCTTACTTGGTTCTAGAAACGACTCCTAAGATGATCTGGACATGTCCCCAGTGCCCCAGTCATCCGAGGGCCAACGCAGCGGGCTTTCTGTTTTCTGTCGAGAGCCTCCCTGCCTTCCTCTAGGAAAGCCAGACGTGTCGTTTGTTCCCCACGGCGGTGCCCCTGCCACGCTCACTGTGTTTCCCAGTCTGTCTCCACATAAATGTCTTTCTCTCTCTCACTTTACCCCGGCACCCAGCAGCCACTTCACCACTGCGCAAATGGCAGAGAGATGGCTGCGCGTTGATTTGCGCTGCTCCTCCTCCTCCTCCTCCTCCTCCTCCGGCCATTCCCAGGCAGCTCTGCTCCTCGGTGGGGCCAGCCCTCCAGACAGCGCAGAGTCCTGACTGCGAGCGACAGCCCTGCTTTTCCTCCGGGAGATGGGTGGAGGCCTCTCCCTCTTTGCTCCCTGCTCAGCTCTGTTCCTGGCGGCTTAATCGCTCCATCAGAGTCAGGGTTCAGGAGCCAGCTTCCCCTGTGCGTTATGCTGGATGTTCTGTCCCCTCACTTTCTTCGGCATCTGACATTTGTCCCCTTCGGCTCTCAGGCCAGTCTTTCACTTAAGCTTTTCTATATTTACAGGTCTACCATCTCTCAGGGAAAACCCCGCCCAAGGCCAAAGATTTCAGAGTTCAGACTTGGTCGGATCTTAGGAGGGTGCATTTTGTGTTATCTGACGCCCCAAGGTCAAAGGCATTAACACTTAGGCAGTGAAATGTACGAATAGGCATGCAAAGCAGGTTGAATAAAAACTTCAAAAGGCTCATTTAGAGCAGATTTTACTGTCAGACAAATTACCAAAAAACGTAGGGGTTTCAGCGCTTTTAGGGTGTGGGAAATGTGGAAAAGGGCCGGTACACCTGCATGGCCCATGACTTGTACCCTCGCCTGGCCCTCAGGAAGTGTTGTTTTGTGGCCTGTCTTGGGTGTGAATTCTTGTACACCCTCCAGTTGTCTGTGCGTCTCTCCTGCCTCCCTACCAAGATGAAGAACTCCTTCCTCAGGGGCAGAGCCCTGCATTGCTGGGCGCCCCACACAACACTCAGCAAGCAAGGACTCGGATTGCCGGAGCCAGCCCCGGGTTTCCTCTCCTCCCACAGGGTGTCCGCGCTCACCCTGAGGAGGGCAGCCACCAGCTACGGGGAGGCAGGATGGGGGACAGTCAGTGCTGTTACCCTGGGTGTGGCACTGGGGCAGGTGAGAGGAGCAGGTGATAAAAGTCAGAACCAGCTCTGGCTGGTGTGGCTCCATGAATTGGGCGCCGGCCTGCAAACCAAAGGGTCACTAGTTTGATTCCAAGTCGGGGCACATGCCGGAGTTGTGGGCCAGGTCCCCAGCTGGGGGCATGTGAGAGGCAACCAATCAACCTTTGTCTTGCACATCGATGTTTCCCTCCCTTTCTCCTTTCCTTCCCCTCCGCTCTAAAAATATATAAATAAAATCTTTAAAAAATAAAATAACTAACAAAGTAAGTCTTTCATTATTTATTCCACAGCATCAACCCAAGAAGTCTGGATCACAAACCGCGGCTAGCCCAGGCCCTGTCTCACAGTGCCCAACATGTTGCAGTTTGGGGGGCGGGGGGAGAGGAATAAGATCTGAGGGGAGGAGAGAGCAGAGAGAACCACTCTGGCCCTGTCTTACGACATCACACTCAGAAGGAGCGACCACCCCTCCCAAGAACACGGAGGCTGCACCTATCCCAGCCAAGAACACACACACAGCTCCTGCCCATCCTCGCAGCTCCTAAAGACCTTAGGAACCGTGACCTAGAATAGTGGCCCTCTTTCTGTTCATCCGTGGTTTCATTTTCAGTAAACTTGCCTTCAAATGACTATTTGTGAATGAATACATGCGTGCATATTTGCTGAACTAACATGTTCTTTTTAAAGTCCATATTTTTAAAAATCAGGTTAAGTTACTCAGCACAATATCTGCTTCTCTTTCCCTATCCAGGAAACAAATGTGACCTGTGGGAAAAACGGCACGTCCTGTTCGAAGACGCCTGCACCCTGGCTGAGAAGTACGGCCTCCTCGCGGTCTTGGAGACGTCAGCCAAGGAGTCCAAGAACATAGAGGAAGTCTTCGTGCTCATGGCCAAGGAGCTGATCGCCCGGAACAGCCTGCACCTGTATGGGGACAGCGCCCTGAACGCCCTGCCCCTGGACTCCAGTCCAGTGCTGGTGGCCCAAGGGCCGAGTAAAAAGACCCACTGCTCTTGCTAAGTTCACGAGGCGGACAGCACCTACGGGAGGCCGTCTCCGAAACCAAAGGTAGCCAGGTCGCTTAGTGTTTGCTGAGTAGCATTTCAGACCCAAGTGTAGACTTGCCACTGGTCCTCTCTCCTCAGTTCAGACCAGAGGCCACAACGGTTGACTCTGAGGACAGGGGACACCACTGTCCTTCTTGATTTCGCCTTGGACTTAAAGGCACTGGGGTAGGAGGACAAGATTTGCCCTTTTTCGTCTTTCCCTTTTTTGCCTCCCCAACCCTTCAACTGTGCTTCAGCTGAATTTTGCTTCTCGCTTGAAGAAGAGGGTGGTGAAGGAAAGAGGGGTACAAGGGTGGGGGGACCCCCAAAACCTGGAATTTATTTATAAAAAATTACGTATTTATTCTTACATGCTTAAACTTCGAGTCGCCTGCAAAGTACTATTTGATGCAGTACACCTATCGAGATTTTTTCCTACTGCTCAAAACAGTTTTTGAACTTGTCATTTTTGGTGCCTTTTAGCGCTTCTGCCGTTTTTTGATTCACCTCTTCCACATTGGCAAAATGTTTCCCTTTGAGGACATTTTTTCATCCAGGGAAACAAAAAAAGAGTGGCTCAAGACAAGAGATCGCGTGAACAGGGAGGGTGGGACATGGGGGTCATGCCTCTTTTGTTCAAAAACTGCTTAACACTCCGCACAATGTGGACAGGTAAGCTCATAAATCACCCATCATGAAATGAGTAAACATGTTGAGTCTTAAAAAAAAAAAATTTCACCAAAGCCGAATGCAGCCTCTCACAACAACGCCAGCTGGTGCACTGGTACAGATGGGTTCCTAGAACACTTGCCCAGTGGGGGAAGCCTGTACTAGAAGGGCCCACCCTCCAGAAGATAATTCCAGGTTTTGGGGGGGTCTCCTCTCATGTCAAGGTAGGGGAGAGGATGTTTGGAACATTCTGGAACAGTTTAAAACAGCTCGGGCGTGATGGGAAAAGAGCCTGCAATGATAAACCAGAATGTTGTTAAGATCGGCTTCCTGACGGTCACACCTCAGGGCTCTAGTGTGGGGAGCAAAGCCTTTTGACACAAACACCAAACATACCTCTTGCCAAATGGTCAGGCACCACATGACGGAGACAGAATTGGATTTCACTTTATTCTAGTTGGACTCATCCTACCACCCTCGTAGAACATGGGAGATACCTACCATTCCTTTCTAAAATACCCAATTCACCACGGGACAGACTGCATTCCTGACCTGAAATTAAACTGGCTCACAGATGAACAGCAAACCGACGCTGGCACTGCAGTGTGGCCCTGGTCGCACCACGTGCGCCCCAGAACTGCGGCCAGGGCACCACCGTTCTCCAAAGTTCCCTGGTGCTCGTGGCCGAGAAGCGTCTGGCAGGCACAGGGAGAGCCGTAAGGGCCGGTCCAGCCACAACACTGGCTCCAGAGGGGGAACCGTCTGGGGAGCGCTCCTCGGGCCGGGTGATGCCCCCGGTGTTTCTAGCCCGTCACTGTCACTGTCGTAGGCCGAGACCAGTACGAAACAAAGTCACTCGTTACACGTGGCTGCTGAGTACGTGAAGACAGAGGCTGAGCAGGCGCTGCCATCAACGGCTCACACCCATTTGCCTTCATTTCTCTGCACATCCGGCTCATTCAAAACTCTGAAAAACTCATCAGCTGCTAGGATTGTGCACTCTGGGGATTATCTGGAATGAAAATATTCCCACCAACAGGTCAGACATGTGAGAACAAGGTCACCTGAACACCAGGAACCTGTGACTAACTGGCTGTGACAGAAACCCTTGAGAGGGCCCCCAGAGGTCCTGCTCCAGAGGGAGGCACAGGCGTCTGGGGAGCCGCGCGGCCTCAGGCCTGGCGTGGGCAGCTGCCTCGGGCAGGTCCTCTGTGTACCTGAGGTCTCAGAAGGCAGCGTGGTAACCGGATTCTGGCGTTTTTCTCACACTCCCCAAAGGGTACAGTTGGAAACCAGTTACATGAAATTAAGTTACAAAAGGGACACATGTTGGAAGAATAAAGATTGTCAACGTCTTCACATTTGGTTCGCTGGTGTCAAGTACATTTTCATGTGTGCGAAAATCTTTGTTAATACTTCATTGTTCATAGACTGTTTCTGAATCCCTTCCCCACCCTATTACTGGAGAGGTCTATTTACTAGTAATAGGAACATTACTACCATATAGCAATTACCGTATTTTTCAGACTGCAAGACTCACTGCCCCCCCAGTTGGGGAGGAAAAGGGGGGTGCTTCTTATAGTCTGAATGTAGCTTACCTGGCTCATATTTTTTTTCCCTATTTTCCTCCTCTAAAACCTAGATGCGTCTTATGGTCCGGTGTGTCTTATAGTCTGAAAAATACGGTATTGCATGCTCCACGCTGGGCTGAACACTTTATACTAACCCAAAGAATCTCTGAAGTAAGTACTATTTATGATTCCTACTTTTAAAATGAGGATGAGACACAGGTAGAAATCGGTGGAGCCAAACCCAGACTACCCGGTGCCTGGTTACAGAACCCATTTTTTTTTTAAATAAAGATTTTATTATTTTTTAGAGAGAGGGGAAGGGAGGGAGAAAGAGAATGAGAAGAACACCAATTGGTTGTCTCTCATGTGCCCCCAGCTGAGGACTTGGCCCGCAACCCAGGCATGTGCCCCAACTGGGAATTGAACTGGTGACCTTTCAGTTCTCAGGCTGGCGCTCAATCCACTGAGCCACAGCAGCTAGGGCCCAGAGCCCACTTTGAATAATTATGCTATACTCCCTTCTCGAGCTAGATTTGAGTTCCTTCATATTAACCCCTCATGTAACCAGTGTCACCCCAATAAATTCAATTAAAAATAAAAAAATCCCCAAAATAATATATTCATCCTCCTACACACACACACACACAGAAATATACCCATTCCAAGACATGCTCTTCTACATCCATTTCCTTATCATAAAAGAAGCCGAAGGGGGAAGACACAGTGGGCGTAGGATTAGGCCAGCCCCGTCTCCCTGCAGGGGGACCTGAGGGGCTGTGTTGGAAACGTGGCAGGCTCAGCCCGAGATCACTTCCCTCGGACCAGAGACGCTGTGCAAACTACGGTTCACGCACATGCAGTTATATGGGTGAGCAAGACGAGGCAGGCTGAGCCCTATCAGCCATTTCAGCACCGAGGGTGGGGCTTGGGGAGAGAGGATGGGGCGGAGCTCAGCAAGCACACCTCAGTGCTCCCCGCAGGTAGTTTGCAAACCTCCAGGTGATGGAGAAGAGTCTCTGAGGCTTCGTGTCATCCGTATCTGTTCCAGAGCCCGTGATCAATTATTGAGCGAGCATGCACAGATGCTCACAGGATTCACCTTGCTGGTTTACCGTTCAGAATATCGCCAGCTGCTAAGGTACTTTCGACACCATATACTTTCTTTTGTGTTTATTTTTAACAACACATTAATTTATACCCCCAAATCAAATAACTACTAAAGACAGAAGCACCAAGAATGTCAAAATGAAAAGTCCAAGTTAATACGGAGCACTGAGTAGGTGATAATTCTGCAAAATCATCCAAAGATGCATGATTCACCTGACAGAAGCTGCATTATCATTAATTATATGAAGTGCTGTGCAAACATCACAAAAACTGCATTTCTTTACATTCAGATACACTGAATTTCCCACTTAAGGCCCAGGTTTTTAAGAGCATTGCTGAATTTTTTTGTATTTTAAATATTTTTATTCTATTACAGTTGTCCCAATTTTTGCCCCTTAGATTGCTGAATTTTAAAATAACCCATATTTGGATTTGGAAATAGACAATAAAACTGGTTTGGTGTTTTTACAAATTCATAAATTTTATTTTTGTAATTGGAATTTTGTTTCTAAGTCAGATGAGGTTTCAGGCCGTTTGCAAGCCACTTTCTAAAAATGAACACAATATTGACTCGGGGTGGTAAGCACACAACGCAGTGTACAGACGAGGGATCATAGAACTGTGCGCCCAGATCCCCATCATTTTAGTGACCAAGGTCATCCCAGTAAATTCAATACAGACAAATAAAATTAAAATTAACACATTATGAGTGAATAATTTTTATTTCCAGTAAGTGAAAATAACTCATTGAATATAAAATCGTCACTCTGGTCTCTCTTAAATGTTGGTCTTTCAAGTTCTCCAATCTTCTTGATATACACTATGTAAGTAAATGCAGCCCTGGCTGGTATGGCTCAGTGGATTGTGTGGGCCTGCAAACTAAAGGGCCACCGGTTCAATTCCCAGTCAGGGCACACACCTGGGCTGCAGGTGAGGTCCCCAGTAGGGGGAGCACGAGAAGCAACCCCTCTCTTTCTCTCTCCAGTCTAAAAATAAAGTTAAAAAAAAAAAAAAAGTAAATACAAGTATTAATGGGCTGTAAGGAATTTCACAATTAAAGGGAGGAGGAGCCACAACTGCAGAAGAAATAAGAATGAGGGTGATGTCGACCAGTGTCTCTTGAGGCATGGCCCGCTCGCTGTTCCTGGCCCGCGGCTACAGAAGCACCGGAACCGAGAGTGATTAGTAACTTTCCTATCAATGTGGCACTGGCAAACAGCCAACCTTATGTTGCTCAAATCCAGTAACAACTTTGGGATTGTACTAAGAAGGACGTTGCTCATTTTGCGTTTATAACAATTCAGTTTTATTGCCTTTCACAAGACTACTGGTCCACGATGGACTGGAAATAAAAGACCTCCACCATGAAGTTTGAGAAACATTGGTGTAAAATAACAGTAAAAATTGGGGAAAATAGCGATTAATTCTGCCAGCTGCTGTGAGAAGCCAAGGAAATGAAGTTTCTTGCAAATTCCTGAACTTGGCAGGAATGACACTGGTTTACCTCCGGACGTGCACTTTCGGAAGGACGAGGAGGAAGCCCACGGCACAAGGCGGTCTCCCCGAGTCTGGTATCTGTCGGAAGGGCCTAGGCTCAAAGCCTGCGCCCCAGCTGATCGACCGTGAAACCACAGGCAAATGATTCAAGTTTTGGTGTCCTCCCTTGTAAATCAGAGGTACCACTTACCTAAATTGCTCTAAGGATGAAATGAGGACTAAATGAAGTGCCAAGTACAGTATTAGAAATCTTAAGCCCCTACCTTGTAACTGCCCATTCAGCATGTGGCTCCCAACGCCTCCTGGGCAGGAGGGATAAGGGTCTGAAAGACTCTGGGACACAGAGGGGACCAGATCATATGGGCTGCTTTGATGAGCAGTTTCTGCTGCGTCTGTGCTCCCAGCATCTCTAGCCCTGGCAGAATACCCAGCAGGCACTCAAGTATTTGTAAAACAAAGAGTTACCTTCATCTTCCTAGAAATGTTATCCATTGACAGGAGAAAGGCAAGGGCAGGGAAAGAGAGTGAGTTAGTATACCTGCATCTACATAAACACAAAGTAAAACCTTTTTAAGACGGCAAATTTATCATCAGAAATGAATCTCCCCTTAATTCTTTCTTGCTAATTCATAGTTCCACGTTTTAGATTATGTGCATTGTTAACACAGACTAAAGAGTAGGTGCGGCCTTGTGGAAGTCAATTTTTAAAGTATTTACGAAGGGGAGTAAGTTCTGATTAAAAGAAAACTAAGCCCATCAGTTGAACCTAAAAATACTCTTATTTGTTCAGCACCGACTACGACCTATCTCTTTTATGCACTAAGAGACAGACGGGCAGCAGAGGAAGTAGTCTGGCTAGTCTGGGGAAGTAAGACCTTGGGTATTTTCTATTATCTGTCATCCAATACAAAGAAATAAGTACCTTGTTAAAATCTTACCACAGAGCACTTCTTTTACTGAAAACCTAAGCCTGCTTACGGTCACTTGCCATGGAAAAGGGGAGAACGAAGTCACGGACTGGATCTTTAAACTTTCACCTGGAAATACCAGTTCTGCTTCCATTTCATCAGCCTAAGTTCGATGGGCTTTGCAATTGCATTGTGTGGCCAGAAAACAGAGACTCCGAAATCCTGTCACCAGCATGAACAGTGACTACAGACACCCCAAATCATTCCTTCTCCTCCTCCCAAATCTTTGGCAGTACTTGCTTCATCGCCCCCCACTCCACCAACCTTTTAAAAACAAGAATCTGCGTGTCCACAGGAGTTAGTCAGAGGTAAGCATTACTTATGGTGTGTGGTAGAAGGTAGCGATGGTAGTTTCGAGCTAACGAGAAAGTTCAGAATTTCACCCATCCCTGTTGATGCCCTGATCCCTTCTGCAATTGGGCAGCCACACTGAACAGCTCACTGTCACTGAGTAACGGTGACAGGGTGGCGTTGTGAACTGGCTAAAACCTGCGCTTCCGCTACCTTTTCTAAGACACAAAGAAAGGAAGCTGATCCAAACGCAAACCTACCCTCCACCTGTGCCTAGCCCAGTCTCCACACCAGCAACAGAGACGCCTATAGGGTGGTTACCGATTGGTGAGCCCCCTGCTCCTTTCTGGACACCAAAAAGCAAAAAATGAAGTCTCTCTGCCCTGCTCCGGTCCCCATCACTTCTACCACACCTCTGAAGCTCTCCAGCACCGCTGGGGGCACACGTGGTCCCCAGCCTGACCCATCAATAGCAACTGAAGGCGGACTTGCGACATTTCTGGAAGCAGCTGGTCTGTGAGCTTGCAGAAAGCCTGCTCAGGGGATCTACAGCGAGTCACCATGACTACAATAAGTCACAATGCAGAAACATTTTCAACAGCATAAATTCTTAAATACATATTAAACTTAACAAGCAGTATTTTAATAAAAAGTACTGCAGAAAGGTCACCAAGGGTCTACCAGAGAAGAGCAACAAAGGTTTTATTTTATGCATGAAAATTTCATGTAACAGAATTAGGAAGAGAAATATCCTTTCGATACAGCACGGGACCTACCTGTTACTTGCAGGTATGAAGCAGGTGCAAGTACCAGCGTATGCAGCACCACGCCTGTGGTGGCCTAAGAGTTAGTCTTGCAAATTCTAAAACACAGAATAGTCTGATGATCCCAGCCGGTAAGCCTTCCTCGTTCTCTTTCTCAGCAAGCTACATGCCTTAGGAAAGGTGTCACTTTTCTCAATGAAACTATACCCACAGAAATTTGACTCACCGATGAACTGATCAAAGAGTCACTGAGAGAAACAGTAGGCACATTTCAAACAGCTCATTACGTAAGTCAGAAAGAAAAACAACTTATGGGTTTTAAAAATGGTTTTATTTGGGAAAAGTGCTTCTTACAAAAGGGCAGCTGTAAAATTCAGACAACTGTAACGATTTGGTTTTTCTCTTAAAGTGAAAGAATGGGCGGGACCCAAGGAAGCCGAGCAGTAGATGGGACACCTCGGGAGCATCTCCAGGTGACTTTCAGGGAAGAGCAACCAAATGCAAGCTAAATTTTCCAAATCGAGGAGTTATAACAACTTAGCTTGTCTCGTGGATTACCAGCCCCCCGCTTAGTGGAAAAGCGTGACTTATTACTGCAAGCCAATGACTCCACTACAGGAAACACCTTAAGACAGAGTCTGGAATCTCATCTGTCTACCTGCCAAACACAGGGATGGAAGGAGGCAAATACCCACAAAACAAACACAAAAACCCACAACCAAACTCCTCGAACGAGGACAAAGTTTTGCCAGAAAGTGCATGAACCGGAAAGGATTAAGCATTAAATACAACTGTGCATCCAAGACCCCGTTTGTGTTAATAGATGGGATAACCGGGCAGTTTTGACCCCTGTGGCTGACTATTTATATAGTCAGACAAAAGCCAGCACTGCTCTCCGACAGCCACCGACACCCCGCTGTGTCCCGTGAGGCGCGTGAGCCACACTGGGGCTGGAACCACTACAGCAAGGCTTTCCAGAAGGCTCAGAACACTGCACCTACGCGGGGATGAGCGGCTGGACACACACTCTCACACAAGCCAAGTTGGCCAGCTCTGGAGAGTCAACTTCCAACTCCGCATTTCTTCTATGTGTTCTTACCGACTTTCCTAGCATACTATAAACACAGTAAAAAAAAAATCTCAAAACACATTCACACCTGGTTATGGTTACCCAGTAGTTTATTACTTGTGTGCAATTAAACCAGAGACCCAAACCACAGAACAAGTGCACGGGGGTGGGAACTGCAGGGAAGGGAACAGAGATAAAAACACAGATGGGAGATTTCACCAGAAACCTCAAGTATCCGCCTTCTCGGCCCATAGCCGAAGGCCGCTCGCCACAGTCCAGATCCTTCACCCGTCACCCCTATTCTTGGACACCGCAGCAGGGCCAACGGTGTGACTTCTGAACCTGGGGTCCTCAGAGTGCGTGTGGGCAGGTCCACAGACAGTCCCCTCCAGCTGTGTGAATCTGGCCGGAAGCAGATGCGACAAACCTACACTGCCTGACAGTTAAATCCATGTTACGAAAAAACTAACTTTAAGGTTTATTTTTGTAACTTTTTTAACCAGAGAAAACAACATACTCCTTGGGGAAAGGTGAGGGACTGAGAAGACAGGCCCTGGGAGAAGTTATTCTGACAGCACCTGGAGTGGCTGGGCCTGCCCGGGAGACCGCTGCGGGCCCCGCCCCGCCGCCCGGGGACAGCCGCACACCGCGCACAGCTGCTATAGGTCCGAGTCATAAAAGTCTTCCAGCTCATCCTGAAACAAGTCCCACTCGTCTTCAGAGTCTGTCAGGTCGTCGTCCCCACCTGCAGCCAAAAGCATAAGCAACATCTCGCCCAGCTCAAAGGTGACAACCTCTTCTTCATCGTGGTCAAAGGGGTTGCTGTTCTCTCTTTCCTCAATGAGCTCCCAGAAGTGGTTCCTTCGTTGGGCCTGTAAGAAACAAGGCCGTGATAGGGAGGGCACTGTCGAGCAGTATCTTCTAGTCTCTCGTTTCTAGGGCAACACGGCCAGCACACCAGAGGGCAGACGAACCAGACTCCTCATTTAGGGTTTCCGCTTTACCGACTCCTCCCCTCGGGTTACTCGAGGCAGAAAGGTTTAGGCTAGAGCTTTAAGCATTCTAGTTTCTCCTTTCGCATCCCTCCCAGTTTTCTGAGGCTGGTTTCCTGCCTCCATACTCTAGTCTCGCTCCCAGACCTGAGCGTTAATCTTCTCCTTCCCCTACACCCCTCTGTGCAGGACTCAACGGACAGCGTGGTATTTCCCCTTCTTTAAAAAAACAGTGAGAGTTACCCGGTATCTGCTTGATGTTCCCACTTTCTGTCTCTGTGGCTCCTCTCTACGGCCATCAGGGTACGCATGCTTGTAAAAACAGTTCCCTCCAAATGGGCAGCTCCCACGTCCTTCATCAAAATACCTGCACGCCTTGTTGCTGGAAAGGAAAATATCGCAACCCTTATTCACAGTGGATTTCAGGTGTGTAGGCGACTATCATCCAGGGCTTCCTTAAACAGGGAGGGACAGAACTGGTGTGTCAGTTTACAGCCCTCCCCACGGTGTGTCCTTAAAGGTCTGTGCGCTACAGCGTGAACCGCTCACTAGAAACCGATACTCTGACCGAGGCTGTGCTGCCGTGCAGCTCCACTACCGCAGATCCAGCAGAGAGGAAACCTTCTGGAAAGCCCCCACGCAAGAACACAGGACAACCTGTGGCAAGGACTCGGAACGAGGCGAGGCCACCAGCAGTGCAGGCTTCATTATAACGCAGCCCCTTGGCACGAACCCCAGGGACTGTGTTACAGCGAGACACGTAGCGGGTGTTACCGAGGGCGACAAAACACGTGTGCTGGGAAGTAAAAGGAAGGGCAGGAAGGAGGTAGGAGTATGTAGCGCAGCACTGTTCTTTCCAAAGCGAGCCCAAGCTCCGCTGGGGTCGTGGCCTAAGAAAAGGCTGCCGTGCTCATACCTCATTGCCTCCTTGTATTTCTGAATGAGTTTCTGCTTCTCTTCTTTCTCCTCCACCCAGTACTCACTTGGAATGACAAAGTTAGATGTGATCCGGCATTCGGGGCAGGACCTGGGAAACAATGAACAGGCTGCAATGCACATTCCCCTTCACGGGCCCACTCTTCAAGGACACACCCTGGTGTGCCCCTCCAGGCTCAAAGGCGTCACTGGAAGGCAAGTGGGCATCTCCTGAAAGGGCTCCCAACTCTGCCATAAACTGGCCACTCTTTTGAGGCAAGACAAACTCCTTTACATATAGATACACATATATATTCAATTCAATGGCTAGCCAGTTCATTAAAAATAGGACTTAGATTAAAAAAAAACAAAACAGAAACAAAAGAAGACATTTCACACAGACTCCTTTTTCTTTCGTTGAAATATATTTATTTCTTGTAACTTTGCTCTGTTTAGGTTACGTCGTTTTTGCTCAGTTATGAGAACAGTCTTTAAAGGATGGCGGACCATTGGCTAGCTTAATGGATGGAATAGGAAAGCGGAAGATGTAGGACGTCAGGGCACATACATTCAGAGCTAGGTAAGTCTGTTCGCCGAGCCTCGACAGGCTCATCCGTTCACCACAATCTCCTCAGAAAAAGCACGAAGAGCCTACTAACTGATACATAGGGTTTCCTCATCCAAATAAAGGTAGATATACCAACTAACCTAGAAGCTAGCTGAAATACAAAGAAGAAATCCCAATTAGAAGAACACCCCAGTTTCCAGGTAAAATGCATGCATTTAAATGCGGTCCGTCTGGTTGAAAGTTGGCACAAAATACTAAATTCTTCCCCAAATAGAAAGCACAAACGAAGACTGGGGAGGAGTCTCACTTTATGATCTTGCTCTCAAACTGCTTGGCGCTCCTCCACTTGCGGATGCACTTGAGACAGTAGGTGTGGTTGCAGTTGGAGAGGATCCCGAAGCGGCGCTCGCTGGGGTTGGCCTTCTCGTAGACCACCTCCATGCAGATCCCGCACACCTTGTCCTTGCTGCGCTGCACGGCGAACGACAGCTCCATGTCCTTCTCGTGGGCCTCGATGCAAGACTGACAAAAGCGGAGGAGAGGTAAAAGGTGTGATCACGTCACTGAGTGATGCAGGACTTCGCCTCGACAGTTAATGACTCATGTTTAGAGAATCACACAGTCAACTGAAAAGATGATGTTCCCAAGCTGATGTTAAAAGGCAACTTTGGCCCAGGCTGGTGTAGCTAGCGGACTGAGTGCCGGCCTGCGAACCAAAGGGTCGCCAGTTCAATGCCCAGTCAGAACACACATGCGTGGGTCGTGGGCCCGGTCCCCAGCTGGGGGCATGCGAGAGGCAACCAATCAATGTATCTCTCTGACACATTGATGTTTCCCTCCGTCCCTTCTCTAAAAATTAAAATTTAAAGAAAAAAAAAAAAAAAAGAGCAACTTTGTTCACAAATGAGTTCAGGCACACTGACAGCTTGGGACTTTACATTGCTATAAAGTCACACAGGGTGGACTCAAGGAACTGGAAAAAAAAAAAATCACTGAATTTTCTCTATCCTGTAGCTCAACCCCTGCTGAAATCCTCAGTAAAGACAGTTGTCCCTGCACTGGCTGGTGTAGTTCAGTGGATTGAGCATGGACCTCAAACCAAAGGGTCACCAGTTCAATCCCCAGTCAGGGCACATCCTGGGTTGTGGGCCAGCTCCCCAGTGGGGGCCACATGAGAGGCAACCACACATTGATATTTCTCTCCCTCTCTCTTTCTCCTTCCCTTCCCCTCTCTTAAAAAAAAAAAAATATTGTTCTTGCTAAATTTGATTTTTCTGGTTTCTAGATGGAAAATGCAATTAGGGTTAAGGCCCTAATTTATAAACTGTCAGAAAATAATTTATTAGGTGACAGTTATGTGCCAGGCACATAATTTGCACATAAAAAAAGCTTTATTGAGACACAATCCACATACCGCAGTTCATTCATTTAAAGGGTACAGTGAAACGGCCTTTGGTATATGCAGGGCTGTGCATCACCATCATCAACACTAAACCCTGTTTACAGTGCGGGGAGGAGAGAACAAGGGGCTAAGTGGTACTGGGAAAAAATGCAATGAAGATTCAATTCAAAAAAACAAACCAACCATTTTTATTCCCCCAAAGAGAGACCTCATACCCACAGTAGTCAGTCACTCATTACCCCCGAACCTCCCAGTCCTTGGCAACTACCCGCCTGGGAGTTTGCTGACTCAAACAACTCACATAAATGCATGACCTGTGCTGGCTGGCTCTGCTCCCTCAGCGTGTACTCAAGGTTACCTGTGCAGCAGAACAGGTAACCTTGTTCCCTTCTCATTACTGCCGAGTTCCTTTCCATTGCACGACGGGCCACGCACGACCTAGGCGTCCACGTGTCAGACGGCCATTTCGGTCGAGTCCACCTTGGGGCTCTTGTGAGTTACGCTCCTGTGAACACTCGTGCACAAGTTTTTGCACGGACATCACACAGATTTCATTTTAACTGAGGTATAGCTGACATTACACTACCAACTTAATCTGCAAGAAACACGCTGATTGTAGGAAATGCAAAAAAGCAATAGAAAAGTCACGCACAATCCCACATAACTATGTTTTAGTGTATTTTATCTTTTCCTAAACTTTTTAAAAACAATCCTAAGAGGTAGGCACTACCATCCCCAATTAAATATAGAGGAAAGACTTAAAGGAATTTAGCCTGCCCATCAATCCACACGGCCGACATTCCGTGAAGGCAGGATTCAAACAATGCCTGCCTTAAGCCACACTTCACTCCCCATGAACCCAATGAATTTTAATTAAATAGAGATGATAACGATTACCGACAACTTGCTCTCCTAAGTAAATACAGGGTTTGTAACACAATGTCTTCCCAATAACAACAATAAAAACTTCATGCCGCCAACGGGCTTAAAGGCAAAGCCTGAAACCCTCGCCCTTGCTTTTGGCAATGTATGACGGGGCGGTCACTGCGGAGAAACTTGGACTGCTGCTCAAAACGTGAAGCGCAGCACCCACCACGGTCCAGCGAGTCCACTCCAGGACACAGTAAAACGCACGTCCACCAACACTCACCAACAGGAACGTTCATGGTGTTAACAGCCAAAAGGTGTAACAATCCGAACGTCCGTCAGCCAACAATGGAAAAACAGAACGAGGAATAACCCTACCCATCGGTGGGTTCCTCAGCCATGAAAAGGAAGGAAGGACTCTACACGCTACGACCTGAACAGACCTTCCCTTCACAATGTTTAAGCCAGGCAGGAAAGGCCACACCCGACTCCACTGCCGTGCACCGTCCAGACTAGGCAAATCCACACTGACGGGGATTAGCTGTTGCCAGGAGCCAGAGAAGGGGAGAACGGAGCCAACCCGTGTGAGGTTTCCCTTGTTTTTCATCATCTCCATTTTCTCTTTCAATGTTTTTTATTTATTGACTTTATAAAGAGAGGAAAGGAGAAGCATCGATTTCTTATTCCACTTACTGATGCAGCATTCATGGATGGATTCTTGTATGTGCCCTGACCGAATCAAACCCGCAACCTTGGCGCATCGGGACGACACTCTAACCACAAGAGCTGCCCAACCAGGGCTAGGTATGAGGTTTCTTTTGGGGATGATGAAAATGTCCTAAATTTAGACAGAATGGTGATAAAAGCTGCACAACTCTGTAAATATATTAAACTGAAAACACGCATCTTAGGAAAGCTGTTCTTTAGAAAAAAGGAGGGAAAAGGCTCAGGGTGTGAGGTCCCTGGTTTCTTGATAAGGCACTGAAGCCCAGGAAAGAAAACATCCCTACTTACTGGTACGCAACCACTCAGCTCATCGAATGAAAATCCAGTCCTCACCCCATTGACACAGTATCTCCCTGGAGACTCACTTTTATGTGCTGCGACCTCTGGGCCGCGTCCACGGGGTGGAGGGCCTGCAGCCCGCACAGGTCACAGGGGTCTCCGTGGAGATACACACAGTTCTCGCCATAGCGGCACTCCCCGACGGCCGCGTAGGGGCACAGCTGCTGCTCGGTGTCCCCCGCCGGCGGCTCCTTCTCCTTCTGCGAGTCCTCCTTCGTCACTGAGCCCTGCAGGGGCGCTTCGGTGCAAGAAGGGGCAGCTGAAAACGTTTGAGAGGGCGGTAAAGGTCCAACCCGGGTAAGGCAGGGAACCTATCAGGGAACTGAGAACCTAACTGAGAAGAACGTCAATGAACTCCAAAGACTGCGTTAACTTCCTTACTCCTGGACGGAGGGAACTTTTTCTAAGGCTGCTATTTCCGAGATTAGGCTTGTAAAAAGGGGAGGGGGCGTTTATGTAGCTCTTGTGCAACTGTACTGATAAAAGGAGAGGCTTCAGTTTTTCAACATTCTCAATTCAACGCTACTGGGATTTTAGAAGTTTCCTTCACCACTCCAACTGTAAGCCTCAGGTAATCCAATGAAGATCAAACTACAAGTGAAGCCCAACAACTAGAAGGCTGGGAGCACTCAGCTAATCAATGAACTACTGTCTAGCCCTCTTAACTGTCTCTTCTTCCAGATACTCACTCCGGCCGCAGTAGGGCTGCCCGGGAACGAACTCGATGGCGTTCACCCAGTCTTCTGAACCGGCTCCTACAGTTGCAACGTTTGAACTTCTTGACTCGGCCTCGCCCGCGTTCATTTCAACAGTCGGTCCCACTCCTGATGAGAGGCTGGAGGAAGCAGCAAGGGATGGTGGTTTTGCAGGGGGATCTGTAGTGGTCGCTTCTTCCTGCTTCAATGGTTTGCTATGTTCATATCTAAAAAGAGAATTTACAGGTCAGTGGTCACTGTCTAGGTGGGCTCCATCTTCCCTGCTCCTGTCCTTGGGCTCTTTTCAAACTGCCAGGTGTGTGAACCACCTGGGAAACTGCTAAAAGGCAGACTCCTAACTTCGAGTCTGGAGTGGAGCCCGTGATTCTGCGTGTCTAACAAGCCCCCGCGCGGCGTGCGCACAGGGCCCAACTTGAGCAGCAAAGTCAGAGACCAGGGACACGACACTTGGGGCTGTGTGGCCAAAACTGGTTGATTAGCCTGGCTGCTGTAGCTCAGTGGATTGAGCGCAGGCTGGGAACCAAGGGGTCCTGGTTCGATTCCCAGTCGGGGCACATGCCTGGGTTGCAGGCCAGGTCCCCAATGAGGGCCATGTGAGAGGCAACCGTACATTGCTCTTTCTCCCTCTCTTTCTCCCTCCCTTCTCCTCTCTCTAAAAATAAATAAATAAAATCTTTAAAAAAAAAAAAACTGGTTGATTAATTAAAGCAACGCTGGCATTCAAATTCAAATAGAAATGTGGGACGTCTTTAACAGTATATAAACGAAAATAGGCAGTATTTACAAAAGACACAATATGTATTTTCTTCTCCTAATCCATTCATTCACCTAATGCAGTGATTTTCAACCTTTTTTCCACTTCGTGGCACAAACTAATTACGAAAATCTTGCAGCATGCCATAATAAATTTTGTGTGTGTCAATCTGACACACACAAAAACAAAAAACAAACAAACAAACAAACAAAAAAAACAAACAGGTATGATTTTTATTCATTTACACAGGATGTCTATTGTTTCATTGGCTGTTGCCGTTTTGCCAGTCCTAAGGGAAGAGGTCAGTGCCCCTCACTAACCAGTCAGGTATTACATGTTTTAAAAATCCTTGACACCCACTGAAAATCGCTGACCTAATGGCTTCCTTTTCCAGATTCTTACCTCCTTTTAATCTGTAAAGTATCCTTAAACCACACCTCCAGGTATACGAAAAAAATATTTCTTTCCAGAAGCCACTTTCTGCCTGAGAAAATCCTCAGAATTCTTGGAGCATTTTATGCTGAGCAATCCAGACACAGAAAGATGCGTGCAGTAACTGCAAGTTGTTAGGACTTTGTTTACATCTAAACAGGAAGCGAAACCCAACAATGGCTGAGCTGGTTCTCATCCTTGTATCACTGCAGATCTCCATATACCTACCTAGCTTTCCGTAACCTACTTTCGCTCTGTGGGACAAGTAACGTGAGTATGCCGCTATCGGCTACAAAGGCTGGCAGCGTTTTAGCCTCAGCCTGGAATCGTGCGAACTGAGGGACGAGGGGGAAGAGTGACCAGGGACACGCTTCCACCTTCGCCATCCCACTTCACCCAAGAGTGTGGAGGAAGCCTTCTTCCATCATGTCGGGGCGACACAGAAAGTCTAATTGCCAAACAAGTGGTATCCTCAGGTCAAGTGTGAACCTAAAGCTGCTTTTTACAATATGGCAGCCGTCAGCCAAACCTAGCTATTTACAACCTGCCATTTAAAACTCAGCTCCTTGGTCCTTGCACTAGCCACATTTTCAAGAGTTCAAGAGCTACACGCAGCTCACAGTCACCACATGGGACACCAGAACCGAGCACATTTCCACTACCACACAAACTCTTGTCTCACTGTTCAAAGTAACTCTCTGATCTGAAAGGGGATTTCAGAAAAAGATTTTCATTTTCACAACCTTAAGTTAGAACAGACCTGGCCTTTGGAAAGACAGGCAAGTTTTGAAAGCACCGAATATTAGTTAGCTAAAAAGTCCACATCTGTAAATAAATTTTCTTGTTTTCAAACCTTCCACGGTTTTCTATGGGTATACAGAAGAATCTGTTTAAGAACTGTACCATCTCCTACACAACTGAGGGGTCAAGTGTTAAGAGAAGAACATTCCTGGCTATCAATTACAAATCTATCTTAAATATTAACTGTTTTAATTAAGAGGTCCCCACCCTGGTCGGGAAGGTCAGAGTGCTGTCCCCATACACCAAGGTTGCAGGTTCAATTCCCGGTGGGACACATGCAAGAAGCAACGAATGAATGCATGAATAAGTCAACTATACTGACGTGGAATACCACATCAATATATTTGACTTATTATACCACATGGAATAAAGTATAAATTTGTCTTATTTGTACTCTACTTTTACTAGCGTGTGCAAATCTTCACTTCAGAAACATATTTTACATAGATCAACACTGCACTTTGCCTAAATAAGCAGACTTGAGAACGTATGTTCTTTCATTTCTTAACCTACATTTTAATACTATACTTTACTCAGACTCACTCACTCTGCGCTCCCACACTAGGGTAGCACCTTGAAGGGCACCAGTGGCATACAGGGAGGAACTAAAGTGTTTGACATCAAGGTGAGCAGAGGTCATTGTCCTGTTGCTAAACACTCCCCACAGAGCCGGCAAGCTGGTGCTACATCTGAGACTCCATCAACCTGGCTAACACTGTTTGATGCCCTTGGAGATCCCCAGAGGCTCTGTACCACCCAACTTATGGACCCACCCAAGCTGCTTTTCCATAACAATGGCTGGTTTTTGCTCCTAAATCCTCTCAAGTTAGCAACAGCTGGCCCCAGGCCCAGCACTAGCAGTGGTCAGCCTAGATTCACCGCTTGGCTTCACCTGGGAGTCTCCAAGCCCAGCACAACCAGCAGCCATCTCGGACTGCTTTACTGCTCAGGCAGGGTGGCCCTGGGGAAACCACAGGTGGAGGCTGACCTCGGCCTGCACCACCCAGGAAACCCCAGGGCCAGTGCACCCAGTGGACAGTTACAGACCACGTGGGAGCACCACCACCCCGCCCCTGCATAGCTGACCCTCCACGGAGGGTAGAAGTTGGTGGTCAGTGGTCACAGCCAGTCCTTGTAGCTGACTGGCCTGGGTAAATCCCTCACGTTGACCTGCCAACAGCAACCAGGGCTCAACCACTGGAGGAGGGTGTACCCAGCCCACATGAAGGGCACACCTCGAGTACCCAGCTTGGGTGATAGGGGAGGCTGTGCCACTAGTGGGTCCCTATTGGACACCTACTACTACATAGGCCACATCACCAAGACATGGAGTCAAAGCAGCTCTACCTAACACACAGAAACAAACACAGGGAGGCTGCCAAAACAAGGAGACAAAGAAAGATGGCCCAAGTGAAAGAACAGATCCAAACTCCAGAAAAAGAGCTAAATGAAATGGAGATAAGCAGTCTATGAGATGCAGAGTTCAAAACACTGGTTGTAAGGATGCTCAAGGAACTTAGTGAGAACCTCAGCAGCATTAAAAAGACCCAGTCAGAAACGAAGGATACACTAATTGAAATAAAGAACAATTTACAGGGAAACAAATAGAATGGATGAAGCTGAGAATCAAATCAATAATTTGATAACCTAAGGAAGCAAAGAACCACCAAGAAGAACAACAAGAAAAAAGAATCCAAAAAAATGAGGAGAGTATAAACAGCCTCTGGGACAACTTTAAGAGGTCCAACATCTCATAGGGGTGGCAGAAGAAGAGAAAGAGCAAGAAATTAGAAATCCATCTGAAAACACAGTGAAAGAAAACTTCCCTAAGTTGGTGAAGGAAATAGACATCAAGTGCAGGAAGTAGAGAGAGTCCAAAATGATGATGGATGCAGAGGCCTACTCCAAGACACATCATTATTAGAAGGCCAAAGGTTAAAGATAAAGAGGGACTCTTCATGAGCAATGGTGTGAGGGTTGCC